>CAUYQU010035190.1:0-18229 GCA_963574635.1 Cheracebus regulus
GCAGTCCTGTTTATAGGGGTATAGTTAGAACTGCCTTGGCAATGGCGGCCCACCTCTGTAATGGCAGACTCTCTCTGTAATGGCGGACTGCCTCGGCAATGGCAGGCTGCCTCAGCAATGGCGGACTACCTCAGTAGTGATGGACTGACCCGGTAATGGCAGACGCCCCTCCCCCACAGAGCTGGACCATCCCTGGTTCAGCTGTGCTTGCTGTGAAACTCAATCCAGAGCGTTTCACATTGCTTTTTTTTGTGAGGGTGGGACCGGCTGAGCCTGATCACCTGGCTCCCTGCCTCAGACCCCCTTTATTTTTTCAGTTGAACGGGCAACTCTGTCTCCCAGGCATCTCAGTCACCAGTTGAAACGACACCTGGATTTGTGTGATTTCTTGTGCGTAGACCCGCTGTGCTGGCTGAAACATCCGCTGCAGACTCATGGTGCTTTTTTGCCAGGGAATCTCCTTGCCTAGCTCCCTGTTTCAGTCCCCTTTTTTTCAGTTGAACAGTTGATTCTGTCTCCCAGGCGTTCCAGTCGCCAGTTGAAAAAGCGCCTGGAGTTGTGTGAGATTTTGTGCAGAGACCCACTGAAACAGCTGTGCTGGAGATTCGTGGCGCTTTTCTGCCTGGAAATCTCCTGGCCTGGCTCCCTGTTTCAGTCTCCTTTTTTTCAGTTGAACAGTCGACTCTGTCTCCCAGGAGTTCCAGTTGCCAGTTGAAAATGTGCCTGGAGTTGTGTGAGATTTTGTGCAGAGACCCACTGAAACAGCCGCGCTGGAGATTCGTGGTGCTTTTCTGCCTGGGAATCTCCTGGCCTGGCTCCCTGTCTCAGTCCCCTTTTTATCAGTTGAATGGGCAACTCTAGCTCCCAGGTGTTCCATTCGCCTGTTGAAAAGGCACCGGGATCGGTGTGATTTCCTGTGTGGTGACCCAGTGCACCAGCTGAAACAGCCGCTTGTAGATTTGGCGCTTTCTTTGCCCGGGAATCTCATGGCCTGGCTCTCTGTTTCAGTCCCTGTTTTATCAGTTGAATGGGCGACTCTGTCTCCCAGGTGCTCCAATCGCCAGCTAAAATGGTGTCCAGATCCGTGTATTTTGTGCAGAGACCCACTGCGCCGGCCAAAACAGCCGTGCTGGTGACCCGTGGGGCTCCTACACTTGGGAATCTCCTGGTCTGTGGGCAATAAAAATCCGTCTGGAAATGTGGCATCTACTTACCCTCTGCACTCTCGCTGGGAGCTGCAATCCTGAGCTGCTCCTAATTGGCTATCTTGGAGTCCTCAAGTTTTAAATGTTAAATGGGTTGTGAAACCAAAATGTTTGAGAACTGCTTTAGTGTGTGGTTGAGAATCATAAATGTATTATTTATTGGATTAATTCGAATTTTTTTCTAAAGTGCTGTATAGCACTAAAATTAGATTTAAACTGTTTAGACAGGTTTAAACATGGTGTATCTGCCATTGAGATGAAAGACAGAATATGGGGCTAGAACAAATATGAAACCAGAATGATAATTGGTCAGGTAAGAAGAGAATTTAAACCCAGGTAGCTGAGTCTGTGTCTTTGAAAGCTGTTCTACCAAGTGGAATGGTTTTCATGGCTAGTCTGGCTTTCTTACTTGTTTCTTTTCAAATGGCATTTCTTTGAGAACTTATTCTTTTTATGTATATTTGATTTATGAATAAACAGAGTCAGTGACTTTGACAGTGGCAAGAATTACTGGTATAGTACTATCCTGATTGTGTTACATTACTTATTAAATATTTTCTTCTTGAAACTGAAGATTTTATTTTTGTAGCCCAGGATTTGTTTTTTAATTTTTATAGTGGCAGAACAATTTGCTTTTAAAAATCAAGGAAGAACAAATTAAAAATTTCAAGTCAAATTATTCTCTTAAATATATTTAACATTAATTTAGTTGGATGTGGATTTTAAAAAATCTGTTTGAACAGGTAAGTATTGTATGTTTTGTGCCCAGTTATTAGGATAATCTCTGACCTAATGAAGTCTTCTGCCTGATGGCAAGACAATTGAACAAACACTTCAGATATGTTATAATCACTGTTTATGCAGTTCTGTATAAGGTACAGGCCCTGGGGCGACTTGGAGGAGTTTAAGAAGGCTTCACACAGGCAGTAGTGCTGGACCTGAGATTTAAAAGCTGCCTAGGAGTTCACCTGGTGAAGAACTTCAGGGAAGGCGGCACAAGTTCAGGGAATGACGTATGTAGAGGCATTAGGCATTAGAAAGCATGGCTTGTTTTGGAAAGTATAAATATTTCCATAGTATCCAGTGCAAGGATGCATGGCAGGAGATAGAACAGGACAGGGAGGTAGGGGTCACATCATAAAAGGACATTCTTTATTGTGTAAACACATTTTAATTTTGTCTCCTAGGTTGCAGAGAGCCTATAAATAATTTTGAGCAAGAGATTAACAAGCTGTAATTAGTTTTTTAAAACACATCAATCTGCTAACAGTATAGAAGGACCTTTAGTAGGAGGTGAGGCTGAAGAGTAGAGACCAGTTGATAAAACAGAGACTGCCTCAAAAGTTCAGACTGGGGGTGATGCCTGGTACGAAGTTGAGTATGAAGATTTCTAAGTTGAGTAAGACAGGTATTGGTAAATGCCAGAATGCAGTGAGGCAGTGTCAAAAGAGAATGAGGTTTTAAAGGAATTGCTAATCGAATTCAGTGTACAGTCCAATGTAGATGTTATGCCCACTGAATATTCTTTATATCCTTGAGTCATTAAATAATTTTGTGTGTGAAGTGTATCATCCAGAGGAAGTCATCTGTTGCCAACTTACCTTTCATTTCATCTATATACCTATGTTCTTACCATATGTTTATCAAAATCTTCTTCTGAAAGTTTTATATTCTGTCATTGTTCCATTTCCAATATTTTGGTAATGTTGAAATTAAAGTGTAACTTTGTAAAGTCATTAATATTGTAAATGGCATTGGGAATGGAGATTTTATCCAATTTTAGTATAATTACACCTGCCAATTTATTTTCTGGATTAAAGAAGGTTATTCTTTACTGTAGAAGGTTATTCTAGACTAAAGAAGATTTGTGAATTTGTGTTTATATTGAAGTAACAGGTCAGTTTAGAATAAGGTAAGGTGAGTTGTGCCAGAATTTGCTGTCAGGAAGAATTCTGTTGTTTTTTTTTCTGTCCTGTAGTCTGCTAACTTGAATTTTATCCTTTTCTCACTAAAATGCTTCCACTGAGAAGGACGTAAACGTAAAAAGCACAAAAAACATTTTAAGAAACCTTTTAAAGGTCTTGATCGTTCAAAAGGTAGGTAAAGTAGTTTCATACCATGGTGTTGTTTATACACATTGCTACTTTATTTCTGACTTGGAATGTGAAATGAGTGTTAGATTCCAGTTGGAAGGTGAAATGAATGTCAGTTAAACAGTATAACTTCAAAAACATTTTAGAAAGAGGTGATACAGGCATTAAATATGAACAAAAATGCCAAAAAAAAATTTTATGTTGGAAATGCATATTAAAATATAAATAAAGACACTATGGCTGTAATTTCCATTGAGTAGTGCCTTAGCTGTCCTTTAGTTATTAATTTTGATACATTAATTAATTTTGAGGTGTATGAGAATTTCAACTTTTGAGCTTATGTTTTTCTATTTTTAATAGATAAGCCAAAAGAAGCCAAAAAGGATACATTTGTGGAAAAATTGGCAACTCAAGTAATAAAAAATGTACAAATAAAAATCACAGATATTCACATTAAATATGAAGATGATGTAAGTAATTTTTATTTACTCAGTTTAAGTTAATTAAATTTGTATTTTTTTTTTTTGAGACAGAGACTCACTCCATCACCAGGTGCCAGGCTGGAGTGCAGTGGTGCGACCTTGGCTCACTGCAACCTCCGCCTCCTGGGTTCAAGCAATTCTCCTGCCTCAACCTGCCGAGTAGCTGGGACTACAGGCACGTGCCACCATGCCCAGCTAATTTTTTTTGTATTTTTAGTAGAGACGGGGTTTCACCATGTTGGCCAGGATGGTTTTGATATCTTGACCTTGTGATCCTCCGTGAGCCACTGTGCCCGGCCTTAAATTTGTATTTTATAATATTTTTGACTTTTCTGTATATGGATTATCTGTACCCATTTTTAAATCCAAGATTGATTTTTTTCTTATGAGTACATTACCATATGTTCTTGTATTAGGCTAGTTTTATTGAGCATTTACGTACAGAAATATACTATAAAATTACCATGTGTTCCTTTCTGAAGCTGATAAAAGAGGTTTTTGGATTGTCCTCAATTATCCTCTGTTATTTTTTTTTGAATTTTGTTTTACGTGTTGAGACTCATCATATTAAAACTTTAAGGAACTAATTTTTGCTTTCTGCTGACAAAAGAGTTAATCTAAAAGGTGATGAAAAAACTATTGGTAATGTTAATTGCCCAAAAATAATGACTAAAACTCTGGTCACCTGACTGTAGTCTCATTTTTTTTTTTACATTCCACTGAGTTGGATTGAACACCCACACATGTGGAACAGTAATTGCACAAAACTAACCAAACTCACTCATAATCAGAAGTGTAACATCAGCTGAGTAAGAACTGTTTAACTGGCTAATTTTAATTAAAATGTAACACAGTTTTTGAACAATATGTATTGCTTTGTTTAACAGTTTGAAATGTAAGAAATCTTGAATTTTTTCATTTATCTAGAAACTTGGAAATGTTCATTGCTTCTAAAAATGAATTTGCATTCTTTTTGTTTTTAAGTTGCTTTAAGTTTGAATTGAATTAAAGCAATATTGACATTTCTAGATTTTATTTTTCTTTTCTTGTTAAGTTCCCTGTGTAACTTGAAAGCAGGAGACACTTGTAGATTTTCAAAAAACACAATCTCTGTCATACCGACTTTATCTCTTGGCTTAATGGAGTCATTAAAACGAATTGTGTTAACAAATAAATGTCTTAAACCTAACTCATAAATGCCTTGTTAATGACAAACTTAAGAAAATAAAGTGTACTCAACACATTATGAAAGTAAAAGAATTATCATTAAAATCCTATGTAAAGAAAAGCAAACCTGGATACACTGTTTGTGGGAATGTAAATTACTCCAGCCATTTTGGAAGACAGTATGGAGTTTCCTCAGAAAACCAGAAATTGAATTACTGTATGATCTAGCAGTCCCATTTCTAATTTGTAATATTAAACTTTATCATAGGTTTATATATATACGAAAAAGCATGGCGTATTTAGGGTTTGGTACTATTTGTGGTTGGAGACATCCACAAATGTAGGGAGCTTGGAACATATCTCCCAAGGATAAGAGGATATTGATTTCAATTCCTGTGTATCCAAAGGAATTCAAATCAATATTTCAGAGAGATGGCTGCATTCCCTTGTTCATTTTAGTGCTATTCACTCTAGAGAAGATTGTGCATCAGTGGATGAATGGATAAATAAAATGTATATATACACAATGGAATAGGAAATTCTTTCATTTACAAAATTATTTATTAAGAAATGGGTGTATCAAAAATAGACTGGATAAAGAAAATATGGCACATATACACGATGGAATACAATACAGCCATAAAAAAGGATGAGTTCATGTCCTTTGCAGGGACATGGATGGAGCTGGAAACCATAATTCTCAGCAAAGTAACACAAGAACAGAAAACCAAACATTACATATTCTTACTCATAAGTGGGAGTTGAACAATGAGAACACATGGACACAGGGAGGGGAACATTACACACTGGGGCCTGTAGTGGGGTAGGGGGGTAGGGGAGGGATAGAAGTGGGTAGAGGGCTAGGGGAGGGATAGCATTAGGAGAAATACCTAATGTAGATGGTGGGTTGATGAGGTGCAGCAAACCACCATGTTATGTGTATTCTTATGTAACCTGCACGTTCTGCACATGTACCCCAGAACTTAAAGTATAATAATGATAAGAAATGGGTTTAGAGAAAATATAATAATTTATCATAAAGATGCTCACTGGATAATAACTGTGGTTTATAGGTAGTACATTAGCAACTGAGGGTTTTCTTTAATAAAACTAATGACAGTTTCTTCAGAAAGAACTGCAAGTTATTTTGAGCTAGTTATCTCTAAGTATAAAAAGATGACTTTGGGAATGAAGGAAAATATTTTGCCACAAATCATCATATATCTGATGTTAATTAAAAATGACTTATAAAGCTATTCGTACTTCTCAGCTGTACCACATGGATTTTTTTCGATTTGAGAAAAGTGTATATGACTAAACTCTGGAGTCCCAGTTGGATAATTTAGAACATTATCTTTTTCCCTTCTCCCTAGTTTCCTTAGTTTCTGCCATGACCAAACAATTCTATAAGACTTTTCTTTAAGATATCTAAAACAGTGATACTGTGTACCTTGTGGTATAGTTTAAGCACCATGGATTGCAACTTAGATATTGAAAATCAGAAATAGAGCAAAAACTTGAACACAAATCCAATTGAGTTGTATGACTTAACTTGTAAACACATTTCCCTCTGCTGCTTATTGTAAAGGACATGGATTCGCCTTCACATTAAGTATTTTTTACTCTTATCTTTTCTTTTTTGGTAGGTCACTGATCCAAAGCGGCCTCTTTCATTTGGTGTCACACTGGGAGAGCTTAGTCTATTGGTAATGTTTGCTTTATTTAAAACGTCTATGGAACCTGTAAAGTGTTATTCTGAATACAGATAGTTGAATTAGGTTTTGCTATGGAGAAGATGTGGTTCACTTAGATACTTTTAAAGCTAAGGACAGTGAACCGTAAATGATACCAGACAAGTTTGCCTTGTTACTGTTTATATGAGAGGGCCTCAGTAGGGAAAGAAGAGGAAGAAGAATGGAAGGGCAGTAGACTGCCAGAGAAACAGAAAAAGAAGGACATGATTATATGGAAGGCTTAACAATGTTATGGGCATATAGAGAAGCAGAGACACACATTGAGTTGAAGAACAGAGCAGAAACAATAAAGAAAAAGAGAGAGCTGAAGAAACAAAGGAAGTGAAGGAAGCTAGTGTTTAATAAACTGTTTATCCTTTGCTGGTTTCCAAAATGAATTTGAAGAAACTTTTGACAAAAAGAAGTACAGTAACACCTTTAACAAGGGTGGAATCTGTGTTCTAAAGGATAGAGAGTTGTTCCAGAAAACTGTACCTAATGATTTTGGTCATAAGGGAGCATATTAACTTTGCGCTTCTAGTGGACAATGCACAAAATACAAAATGGTCATATATCTCCTGTTTTCTGATAACAGATATACTAGTGTGTAAGAATATGTAGTTTCCTTAGTGTTTGCTGTTGTTTGATCCTTTGTATCTTTGCTCAGACTCTTGATTCTGCTTTAGTTGTCTCTCTTCCCTTTGTCTGACTGGTGATTCTACTTATAATACCTATGTGACATATGACCTTTTCTTTCTCATTCTTTTTCATTTCCCTTTTAGAATTTGCCACTCCCTCTTTTATGCTTCCTATCATATTTTATCAAAGACCTGCAAAATAATACTGTACTGGTTACCATGTTAATCTCCTTCTGTCAAAACTACATTCATTCACTAGCATAGTATCTACCTTTTAGTGTTTTTGTGATGATTAAATGAGATAGTTTATGAAAACATTTGGAACGTTGTCTGACTCAATTATTTCCTGCTTCAACTATTACAGTGGCTATTATAACAACAGCAGCACTAGCAGACCTACCTCTTTGTATCCATACCATTTGTTTTTCTTTGCAGTTACAATCTAACTTTTAAATCTATATTCCCACATCTGATCTGGATCTTACCTATCTTACCGATGCCTTACTCATTTTACTCTCACTCTGCTACTCCACTGAAACAGTTCTTAACAGTTTTCTCAATAACGTGCTTGCTGCTAAATAAGTTTAGTATTTGGCATTGCTGAACGTGCTGTCCTTGTAGAAACATGGTCATGCTGTAATTTCCATACTGTCCTGGTTTTCTTCCTATTTTACAACAATTATTTGTTTATTTCTTTAAAACAATGTGTACCATCTTCAGTAGTGTATAGGCTGGCTCTCTGTTTTCATTTATACCCAGTTCTTTCCAGTAATACACATAGTAGCCCAGTAATTATTTTCTGAGTGAATGAACTCAGTTAAGCTAGAACCATATCAATTCTCTTTTCATTGGTTCTTTGATTTTGTCTTATAAATATGTAAAGAAATAGATAGCTAATACTAACTAACATTAACTAGATGTCTTTTCTTCCTAAGTTATTTTGTTACATTTTACAAGTATTAAAGCACTGTTGTATAACATCTATACCACATTTCACAGGTATTCTCTTTTTTCTTTTAGACTGCAAATGAACACTGGACTCCATGCATATTAAATGAAGCAGAAAAAATTATATACAAGGTATTGGAATAAAAATTTTTGTTAGTTTTGTAGGTGCACTTAATTTATTTTCTTGAAGAAACATTGGTGGAGCATAATGTGCCATTGGAATGTCTGGGGTCTAGTTTTGGCTATGCTACTTACTATGTGACCTTTTGTAATCACTTACCAATTCTCAGATATAGGTTCTTTATCTATCAAATGAGGATATTGAATACAGTTAATATTTCCCAAATGGTACTTTATGAACATTAGATATTGAGATATTTTTAGACATTACAGAAAAAGTATTCTCTCAAGTAAGAATATTGATTAAAGTATTAAGCTATACATAATTAAACAGATATGTTTCTTTTTGTTTTAAACTACAGAGCTTCACAATACTTTAAATATGTTAACAAACATTGTGAATCCCCAAGAGGGATATTTAGTACAGTTTTTCCACCGTATTGATCATAGACTCCTCTCCTACTACCTGTTTTCAGCAAACAGCCATTCATATCCACTGGAGGGATCATGTCTTTTTTTTCAGCAAAATACTTACAGGGTCTGTTAAATACTAAATTCTCAATAAATATTTGGTAATTGAATAAATGAGTTCCTTGGAAATAGTATTCTTCACAGCACAATTTAGCAAATGCTAGACATTAAGTCTGAATAGCATGGATATATTTTCCCCTCATTATTGTTTTCTTTTTTAAAAAAATTCAAAATGGCATTTGGGTAATTTTGGAGTGGTGAATATGAGAATAATCTTTTAATATTGATTCATAATTTCAGTGTGGTTGATCTCTTTCATTTTTCTGTTACAGCTTATACGACTTGATAGTCTTAGCGCCTACTGGAATGTAAACTGCAGCATGTCTTATCAGAGATCAAGGGAACAGATTTTGGTAATATTAATGTATACTTTGAAGAGCTAATTTCACTCCCACTCCCTAAATTTGTTTAATATAAGAGGACCTTCATCAGGAAAGGATATCAGCTATTTGTTTAACTTGTATTTCACTAAATTGGAAATTTGAAAAACATCCTTTCAAATCTGTGTGTCTTCAGAAAAGCACTTTTGTTTTTAAAGATTTTTGTAAAATGGTTCACTGGGCAATGACATCAGAGCCCATAGTATTAAATTAAGACTGTATTTATGATTTTTTTACATTCTCATTTTGATAGTATTCTGGTTACATTCTGTTATTTCATATGAGATTTATTAAGAGTATTATAAAGATGATACTTTCAGATATAAAGCATATATCTTTGACAAATGTTTTAGACATTTGTGATGATGTTTTCTGAATAGTAGAAGATTAATTCAAAACTTCAGTTTTGAACCAGTCTTAACCATGTTTAGTAATGGGTAAAGGAAGAACAGTTGGATTTTTAGACCTGGCTAAGTTTCAGTGTTCTCTCAATTCTCAGAAAGATACTGTACCACCTAATTTGCCTTTGACTAGACTGTGTCTGAAATCCCAATGTATGGATATACATTTATGTACATTTTTTCAGAGTCAGAGGGGACATACTACAAGATTGTTTGTAGACATATAGAATTCTTAAAATTGCTTCTATATCTTTATACTTGTAAATAATGCTCAGTGTATTTTTCTTACTACTAGTAACAAAGAGAGAAACAAAGATACTGATGTAAGAACCAAGTTTGTGTGTGTGTGTGTGTGTGTGTGTGTGGCTGAATATGTGTGCATTTTCTTTTTTATTCTCATTCATATTTCTTGTTTAGGATCAGCTGAAAAATGAAATTCTTACAAGTGGAAATACACCTCCAAATTATCAATACAGTAAGTAATAGTAAAAGTTTATTTCATGTCATAGAAAGAAACATAGAATTAAATGCATTATTTTAACATACCTGTGTGGTAAAGTTACTTTGTCAAATAAAGTTTATTAATTTTATACCTTAGTATTATGATATAGCATGTTTGTGTTATAAGTGTTTAGGAATACATAACACACACACCACTGGATAGTAAGAGAGAGAAGGGCAGTATGGCTATAGTTCATTCCCTACAGCTAACCTTCTTTGAATTCCATGTATTCTTCTTAGCTTGCTATTGTATTATTTGTTTCAGGATTTAGGTTTTCTTTCTTTTTTCAAAAAAAATAACTTAATCTCTGAGATCTTGGTATTCAGGTCACCCTTACCATGTTACTATTGCAGTGTTAACATAAACCAGCCATTCTAGAGAGTTTTTTTTTGGTGAGCTTTTCTGTTTCTGGGCAGCCTCACCTTTATTTTATAACTAGATCTCTAACAAAGCTTCCTCCTTATTTATTTATTTTTTCCATCTGTTTTCTTTATTTCAGTTTCATTCTAATGAAGCTATTGGTTTATTACGTCTTTACGATTGTTCTCAGCTTTCATACTCATGTTGTTCCATGTTACTCTGGTTCACTGTTGTTTTCTTCATGTTCTTTTGTAACTAATTGCCACTGGATAATAGTTGGCACTTATGTTATATGGATCCCTGTATTTTACGATGATAAAACTTTCACGTGCTGCTTGTTTGCAAAAGCATTTAGGTTCACTGATATAAGAAATAGTTAAGAAAAATCTACAATTTCTTTCTTAGGCATTTTCCATTTATAACTAGCGTTTAAAGCAGTTGAAAATTTTATACAATCTTATGCAAATTGTAATTACCATAAGATATCACAGTTTTATAGTTTTGATACTATTCATACTTAAAATTTATCATTTATCACCTTGTATTCCCCTGTCTATTATCTTCCCTAATACACCTTTTTATATTACTTCTCAACCCAAAGATTATTTTCTTTAGTGATTCTAAGGTTATGTATGTAATGATCATTTTGAAAATCATAAAGAAGTGAGCAGTTTCCTTTTTTGGAATGAATTTTACTCATGATTTTGTTACTAAATTCTGCTAGTGATTAAATAGACAAAGTTACCACATCTTATTTTCCTTTTTGTGTTAGTATTTTCAGTGAATAATAAAATCATTAAAGGTCTTGCAGCAAGGAAGAGAAGCCTAATTTCATGCAGACTGTGAATAACCAAGAGTAGGTTGTCTGATTTATACATTTCTTACCTAGAAGCATAGATCTCCAATTTGCTCCTTGGAGATTTCGCTTTAAGCATTGAGCTCATTATTAGGCAGATAAGTAGAAGCTTAAACTGCTGAAATATTTTTTGGTAGTGATTTTGTTACACATATTTTTGATCGTTTTTTTTTACTTCTAGTATGACAGTGTTCTCATAATTATTTATACTTGTTTATATGTAAAAGCATATAAGCATATCTTATGTCTTTCTGTGTGATATAAGTTTTCCAGCCAGTATCAGCCTCTGCAAAACTCTACATGAATCCTTATGCAGAATCAGAGCTCAAAACGCCCAAACTGGATTGGAACATAGAAGTACAAAATATTGCCATTGAACTTACCAAACCTCAGGTATGATTCATTTGGATATTTGCAGGTTTGATTAGCCTCAAATCTTGACTGCTTTTATTGGTGATTATTACTTCTCTAGTGGTTTGGTGGATTTGGGGGGTTTGTTACCTTAATATTTGACTGTTTAAAACATTCTGTTTGAAGGAATATGAACTTCAAATTTAAGAAATAGTTTTCTGTATTTTATTTCATCTTTTCCTAAATTGTGGAGAATCATATCAAACTGTAGGGAATGACATTATTTCCATTTGACTCACAATTGTTGATGGAAAATTTTAATGTATTTTTCCCTCCTCAGATTTTAGTGGAAGACACCGTTATTAAATATTGTTTCTTTAATTTTTAGAACAGCTATGTTGGCAGCTTTTTCCTTCATTTGTTTCCCAAGCATGGTTATATGCCCAGAGAGTTGAGGTGACAGGCTTGGTGAACTGCAAGTGAAAGGAGGACAGGAGATTTAGCTAATTTAGCTTTTTTTATACAGTTCTGTTCAGTAAAGATGTAATGCAAGTTCTAATTTTAGATTTTCTGGTAGCTCTGTTAACAACGTGAAAAGAAAAAGGTGAAATTAATAATACATTTTGTTAAACTTAACATTTCCAAAATATTAATCATATCAACATGTAATAAATGTAAAAAGTTGTAATGAGATAGTTCACATCTTTTTCTCCCCAAATGTTTGAAATCTTTATACTTACAGTACATTTAAGTTTAGACTAGGCATGTTTCAAGTGATCAACAGCTGCATGGTTGGTAACCCTGAGTTAGAACTGCATTATGAAAAATTAGAGAGGAGGAAGCTAGACTTGCCCTTTTCTTTATCTTCTCTGCTTTCATGTTACCTCTGGGTGTATGTTTCCCTCTGTTTGAGCTGTTTGTGTGATCTATGCAGAATTCTGCGTTGGTGGTAAGATGGCTGCTTAAATAGCTTTATCTTTCTTTAGTTATGCAGTAATTTTTTGTAGCAGTTTCAAAATCAGCTCATAGATAGTTACTGCTGAAACGATGGTCCAGAGGAAAAATATGTAGTCTTAGAATCAGACATATTTTATGTCATACTTTACAGATACCGTATTTCATTGTTTTTAAGTCGTTCATTTAGTTTACATTTTAACATATCTGAAAATAGGATATATATATTGGTGATAGGACAGTTTAATTAACAGCAGTTTTCTTTTGTAGTAGAACCTAAAATTATATTACAACTTAAAATTGATAGTGTCTTAAATTTGATTACATACAGTATACTTGTAATTGATAGCATTTTAAGTTTGATGAAATACAGTATATTTTTGGGTTACCAGGCAACATTGTTCTGGGAATTTGGAGTCTCACTAGACTAAAAAATAGAATGAAATTTATTCTTTATTTATATGTACAATGTAATAAATAAAAATTTATTTTTATTTTAACAGTACTTAAGTATGATAGATCTTTTGGAGTCAGTGGATTATATGGTTAGGAATGCACCTTATAGGAAATACAAGCCTTGTTTACCACTTCATACCAATGGTCGACTATGGTAAGTTAGAATTTCTTTTTTTTATTTTGTGAGAAACATATAACCATGTAATTAGGTACTCTCTGAGTTAAGAGACCCTTAAAAGCCATGTAATTCAGCCACTTTTAAAAAAGAGACAAGAATATTAAAAGACAATAAATATATTGATTACTTATAAAAACAGGAAAACAGCTTTTACTTCTTTTATATGTCCATGTTACTTTTTTCATATGAATATCCACTTGTGTTTCTGCTCCTAGGTTCTCAAATTCTATTTTCTTTTTCTTTTTTTTTTGTGTGATAGGGTCTTACTCTGTTGCTAGGCTGGAGTGCAGTGGCACGTTCTTGGCTCACTGCAACCTCCACCTCCTGGATTCAAGTGATTCTCCTGCCTCAGCCTCCTGAGTAACTGGGACTACAGGCGCATACTGCCACACCCAGCTAATTTTTGTATTTTTAGTAGAGACGAGGTTTCACCATATTGGCTGGGATGGTCTTGATCTCTTGAACTTGTGATCTGCCTGTCTTGGCCTCCCAAAGTATTGGGATTACAGGTGTAAGCCACCATGCCCAGGTGGTTCCCAAATTCTTAACATTCAAGACATTGAATATTTTAATAAAAGTTTTATTGCTTATCAGTCACCCACATAAACTCAATGTTATAACCTTACTGGAATACTATTTTTCACATGTAATTTTGTGTCTTTTGGATTTTGCTTTGGCAAAACCTCTTCCTTAGGGGTTTTCTTATATCTAAATCTGTTTAAGTCAGACAGTTGTGCTGGGAATTGCTGAGCTCTTACAGGAAGACAGTTAAGAACAAAAAATTTTATAATTTAAGATCTAAAAAGTCAAGACTTATCCTCCTTTCTCTTAAATATTTATACTCAAATTTACATTAAAAAATTTGATTTTCAGGTGGAAATATGCAATTGATTCTGTTCTTGAAGTTCATATAAGAAGGTATACACAGATGTGGTCATGGAGTAACATAAAAAAGCACAGGCAGTTACTCAAGAGTTATAAAATTGCCTACAAAAACAAGTTAATACAGTCTAAAGTCTCAGAAGAAATACAAAAAGAAATTCAGGTATATCTTGCATGTGTTAGTGAGAGCTGTTATTTGTCTAATCATCCTTTAATATTCTTCTCTATGTAATTTGAATCAAAAAATAATTTTAGGAGGAAAATTATTCACCTCTTTTTGAGAGAGAATCATATGGGAAAATGTGGAATATTTTTTTTCCCAGTTTTTCTTCTTTAAAAAAACTTTTCCCCCATGCTGATATCAGATAAAATAAGGTTATTGTAAGCGATTTGGGAAAGGTGTCTGGTTTTCATAATAATGTTTAGAGAGTCGGTATCATAGCTGTTTAAATTTGCATTTATTAGATAGCTATATCTTGTTTTGTTAGTAAAGATCCTGTATTTAAATGGTAGTGGCTTTTTAAAATACTTCAAAATATTATTTACATAAAACAGCTTTTACTTCTCGGGAAAGAGGATGTCTTATTTACCCCTTTTAAAAGGTAGAAACACACTGGATATATAATTTTCTTAATGTCTTCTGATTTCAGTTATAGAACTATTTGTACCAGTGATTCATAAGGTGAAAAATGAGTTGAATTCCTATTTTTCTGAAATATATTATAATCCCCAGTTTGAAATATTAGAAAAAGTACAGATGTTAGAGTAAGATGGATTTGGGTTCAAATACTGACTTGGATATTTACTAAGTGTCCTTCTGATTATGGACACAAGTTTCACAAACTCTGAGGTCTCATGTTCTCATATATAAAATGAAAACAGTATCCGTCCTACAGAGTTGGGAGAATTGCATGAGACAACACATAAAGCACGTGGAACACAGGTCACTTGGTTAATGTTAGATTCTCCCACATATTTTTATTTAAATGCCTCCAATCAGATTCTGCTTTAGCCTACTTGTTGATTTGCAGAATTTTACCTTCTTAAATATTATGTGTTTTGTAATGGTACCCTTAGTACAATGGCTATATAATAATAAAGAATAGGGGAGAGTAAGAGGTAAGAACCATAAGGATAATATGTAAAACAAATCCCCTTTCTAAATATTTTTGTTTTCATGTGCATTTATGACTATCTATCAATTATAATGGTCTCATAGAAAAATTATTTTTGTACTGTATTTAATGAGGATGTATTTTCTTGGAAAACTCTTACTGTACAAAATTTAAAAATTTGAAAATCTGGAATACATTCAGATTTATACTAATACTTTCATTAGATCACAAGTACTGATAATGGACTAGATATGTCATAAAAGAAAAACTTATCTAATGATTACATTGCCTGTTTACAAGTGTCTCTTTGTTTTTTACAGGACTTGGAGAAAACTCTAGATGTTTTTAACATAATTTTAGCAAGGCAACAAGCACAAGTTGAGGTAATCATTTTTATTAGCTAATTTTATGTTTTAAGCTTGTTAATACCTTCCTTTAAACCTAGGATCAAGATACTGAAGTTTCATGAGTTGAGGTTTTTATTGCTTAATTTAGTCTCAGGAGAAAAGAAACTGGATTACTGACAAAACTAACATGAAGGGAAAAGAAAACTTTATTTTATTACCATTTTTTTGAGATGGAGCCTTACTCTGTCTCCCAGGCTGGGGTGCAGTGGCACGATCTCAGCTTACTCCAGTCTCCATCTCCTGGGTTCAAGCGATTCTCCTGTTTCAGCCTCCTGAGTAGTTGGGATCGTAGACGCCCGGGTAATTTTTTTTTGTATTTTTAGTAGAGATGGGTTTTCGCCTTGTTGGCGAGGCTGGTCTTGAACTCCTGACCTCAGATGATCCACTTGCCTTGGCCTCCCATAGTGCTGGGATTACAGGTGTGAGCCACTGTGCCTGGCTACTTAAAAAATTTTATGATGAAAACTCTGAAAAACTCCCAAGAAGAAATTAAAAGACATCTATACTCCTAACAACTTAGAATATTACTGCTATCATTTTGGCTACCCAGTTTTTCTCCCGTGCTTATATACCTGCTTACTTATGGTTTTTATCTACTATTTCTTTTACTTTTTCTTTCCTTTGTTTCTTCTTCCTTCCATTCCTTCTTACTTCTCTCCCTCTCTTCTTTTCTCCTTTCCTTCCTTCCTTTCTTTTCTTTCTTCACTTTCTTTTGTTTCTTTCTTTCTGATAGATTTGTTGTGAAAAGAGGGTGAAATGAGATTCAAGGAATATTTTGATTTATATCCCTCTTTCTGCCTAGTTAGCAAGCCAGCGATGTATATGAATTCTGAAATATAATTATTTTAAATTAATACTTCTTTGGGTATGTTCCCTTTCAAGGAACTTTTCGTTTTATAAACATGCCTGTCTAGTGGCTCCTTAACTTAAAAATTTGAAAGTCACATTGCTTAGAAACATTTTACTTAGAACGTTAACTATATTGCTCATAAAATGCAGCCTCATCAAAATGCTATCAGTTGGTGTGAGAAGTATTAATAAACTGATAGGGGAGCTACATTTAACCAAATTATGTTGTGAGCATCATTTAAGCAGATACTGGCTTTCTTGACTGGTTACGTAGTGTTAAAAAAAAAAAAAAAAGTGAACCATTGTTTTTTCCAGGCTACACCTGAAAATGAAGAGGGCAACATTCTTCGAGTACATTTTTAAATTTTTATTTTTTAGGTGATTCGGACTGGGCAAAAATTAAGGAAAAAGTCTGCTGACACAGGCGAGAAACGTGGAGGCTGGTTTAGTGGGTTTTGGGGTAAGAAAGAGTCTAAGAAAAAGGACGAAGAATCATTGATCCCTGAAAGTAAGTTCCAAGTCAAATTTATTGTATGGTGTTAAGTAACAAAAACCAAAAAACAAATCTGTGTAAATTATATCTTCCCTGTTAGTTGAATTTTATTTTGAAATACATTTGAAATAAATTAGTTCAGTGTGGTAAATATATAAGCAAATAAATTAGGCTGGAATGTTCCCATGTTTATCTAAAATAAAACTTAGACTAAAAACTTTGATTTTTTTTTTTGTTTGTGAAATATTTATGTTAAATTTAAAATGTTTAAGTTTAGAGGTCTCAGCATTTAGCATTTTTTATTACCTTTTACATAGGTCTCTTTGCCTTTTCTTGACCTTAGCAAGCAAATAGAATATGTTTAACTAGTCAAAGTTGTAGCATATTAGAGGAAATTACCTGGCTAATTTTGCTTTAGCAGTTATGTCTGTTGATTTTCGGATACTTGTTTGGTTAGTCTTTTTAGTTGTATCTGTCAAATGAACACAATTAATTTTTAAAAATGTTTTTTCTTCATAGCTATTGATGACCTTATGACGCCAGAGGAAAAAGATAAACTCTTCACTGCCATTGGTTATAGTGAGAGTACCCACAACCTAACTTTACCTAAGCAGGTAATTATTTAAGTAGTTTAAGAGGTATTTTTGTCTCATTGTACTGTATTAGATTGAATTGGGTTAGAATTATTGATTTTTTTAAGTAATAAAAATGCTACTAGTTTCACTCTGCTACTTATTGGTTGAATGCTGTCAGTCAGGTTTTAACAATTAAAATTCTCTCTCTAACTTTTATTTTCATTTTTTTGAGATGTAGTCTCGCTCTGTCATCCAGCCTGGAGTGCAGTGGCGCAATCTTGGCTCATTGCACCTTCTGCCTCCCAGGTTCAAGTGCTCCTGCCTCTGCCTCCTGAGTAGCTGAAGTTACAGGCATCCATCACAACCCCTGGCTAATTTTTGTTTTTGTTTTTGTTTTTTTTTTTTTTTAGAGAGAGAAAGAAGTAGAATAAAAGAGAAAAAAGAAAGAAAGAGAAAGGGAGAGAGAACAAAAATCTTGCTCTATTGCTCAGGATTTCATTTAAATCTGTAAAATGCTTATGCAATTACTAAAAAGTGATTTATTTCCTATTAT
>CAUYQU010035191.1:0-20765 GCA_963574635.1 Cheracebus regulus
AAATGGTATGAATTCACTACTAGATGGCTCCTAAAAGAATGAAAAATGTAACAACCAGTTTTGATTAAATTTGAAATGCCAAAGTTGTAATATGAAATGGTGAAAGGAGGAAATAAAAGGCTCAAGGAACTGGACATGCTGGAATGAATACACTATCTGCAGCTGAAAGATGTGGTAAAAGATTATGTTCTATCAGAATGCTCAGAGGACAAATTATTTCTAAAACCATATGGTTTTCACTAAGAGATGCGCCCATAAAATTAAAAATATCAGGAATGTTCTCTTCTGCAGAAAAGGGCTGATTCAATTGGAGAGTTACCACAGAACTTGACTTGAAGATAGCAAAAGATCTGATAAAACCCCAAAACAGTAGGAGTCAGCTGACAGTGCTTAACCAGCAGAAGGCAAAAGGATGCAATAATCATAATAAGAGTCAAGGTTAAGTGCTGACAAGGAGGCCTTACCACATGGACATGCTTCATGGAGCACAGTCACATTAGGAAGAAAATAAATGAACCTACAAAAGAAATTTTAAATTTATGTGGAAATCTGTAAGCATCTTGAGTATCAGTATAAAGACAGAGGCTTAATTCTATAATGTAATTATCCAAAATATATTTCTTGGTTGTCTGTTTGAGAGTTGTATGGCAAATTTCGTATGTCTGGGATAATAGGTAGAGAAGAGTTGTCAATAGTTGGAAATTGCCATGTTCAGGAAGCATAGAGTTATGAAGATATAAGAAAAAATGAGCTTTTAAATCAGGACTGGCAAAAGAAATGCAAAGAAATAAAAATATACAAAAATTTTACCAAAATATTCTTATTTTACAGTTTGAAAGTAGAAATGAAAGAAAAATAATGAAGAGTAATGAAGACTCAAATTTAAAGCTAGTTATTTTGAATTACACTAAATAGAATAAAAAGCTTTGAGTGAAAATTAGGTTTTTCAACAAATATTTATTGCATGACTTTTCTGCACCTGCCACTGTACTAAAATGTCAACACTGAAATAGCACTCCTTCGTGATGATGAGAGAAGTAAAATAAAAAAGAAATGTTAAGGGAAAGAAGTTGGGAAAAAAATGTCTGCACCTGTCTTTGAGCAGTTACGAAATTACTCTTTTTAGGAAAGAAAGAATAACATAGATTTTTAAATAATGCAGATACAGTGAATGTCACTGACTAAGATTATAGCATTGTATATTGGACATATTAAGAACTTTAATGATAACAAAAAACAAACATAAATTCCTGCACATACTTTAGTTTATATACTATGTATTTTAAAATATCGTCCTGGTTTTAGGTAATGTTACCTACTTCACTGATTAAATAACGCTCTGTATTATCTTTTGTATGTTTTATATGAATTTATTTCTATATTCTACATGAGATACATTTTTTATAATGAGATGGCCTGTATTTGATAATTTATATTCAACTTATCTTCCATAGTTTCATAGTAACAAGCATATATTTTACACATATCATAATAAATGATCTGGTTACAAGTATAATAAAAGGACTCTTGTTGTAAAAGTCAATGTATGATAATAAATTGTATTAAATACTTAAAATGTAACATGATGCCAAAGTGTGGCTATTTAAAATTAGATGATATAGTTTTCATATTTATGGACCTATATTTGGTGATTTACAATATTACACACAGTAGTTATATAGTGAGTGGCACTATATCATAGAAAGCTTAATGAAATATCAATTGTGTCACAGAACAAAGAAGCAATTGTGAGTGCCCTCTATGTTTAATAAAATAAATTATAACTACATGAATAGTAGGGATAATATATTGTACACCACTTGGATATTAAATGAAATAGAACAGCAATGATATAGACTGAGTAGTGCTGAGTATAAGGAAGTAGAGAAAGAACACATGAGTGCATTTTCACAACTCCAAAGTAAACTATCTTTCCTTTGATGATAAAATCAAAAGATTAAGAAAATACTGGGTACTTGCCTTTGAGGGAAATTCAAGTACCAGATAGCTTTGGGGTCAGTGACTATATTAAACATGAATGGTACATCACTATTTTAATATAATTCCAGCAAAGTATATTAGACATAATTATTTTATAAATCTGCAAATTATTTTACAAATCTATGTGTAATGCATGATACTGTTTGTCTGTTTTTGCATCACCATAGAGAAATACTTGAGGCTGGGTAATTTATAAAGAAAAGAGGTTTAATTGGCTCACCGCTTGGTAGGCTATAGAGGAAAAGCAGTGCCAGCATCTGCTTCTGGTAGATCTCAGGAAATTTACAATCATGGTGGAAGGCAAAATGCGAGCAGGTACATTACATGGCAAGACAAAGAGAAAGAGAAAGAGAAAGAGAGAGAAGGGGAAGGTCCTAGACTCTTTTTAACCACCAGATCTCATGTGAACTAACTACACAAGAACTCACTTATCAGGAAGATGGCACTAAACCATTCGTGAGAGCTCTGCCCCTGTGATCCAATGACTTTCTACCAGGCCCTACTTCCAACACTGGAAATCACAACTCAGCATATTTGGAGGGGAAAATATTCATAGTATATCAGGTACTCATCCAAAGATATTTTGGTGACTTCAAAATATTATATTATAAAGATGAAATAAAATTTTAAAAGAATAGCTTTGTTTTACCTTGAATTATAGCTTCAACTAAATTCAATTAGACTTATGTTTAATTTTAATACTACTTCATTTATGCTAAATTTTAAAATATTGTTACTTCATAAAAAAGCAGATTTCATTGCTTGACATATAATCCTATTTCATTTAACATGATTTTTTAGAAAGGTCATACAATCCTAGAATTCAGAATTGAATTCTATATTTTATCTATATTTACTATACTTTATCTATATTCACTATTTCACTGTGTAGTTAAAAAAATAGAATCTTAGATAAAGTTGATTGTGTAAGCTTGCAAAGTTAAAATCAGACCACATCTGCTGATGGAATTAAGAACATGATATCCCACAGATATGGTGTCCTGTTGTTTAGGACAGCAGCAGAAGCAAAAAGAGCTCTCTCACCATCCCTTCATCCCTTCTCCTTTAAGGCTGGCCATAAAACCTAGCTGACCTACTTCTAAAGTAGATCACAAGACCTTCATTCCAGAGAAGCCCATCCCATAGAGGAACAAGAAGAATATTCTTATCTCTTAAGATACAGGAACACAAAGAAGAATCTAGAAAAAAGGCTCTGTTAAGTTCCCCCCAGTTTATTACCATTAAGTCATTTTCTTTTGTTCTTCATTAATATTTCTCCACAACTATTAAATTCATCAAACTTAGTGTACACATACACAAGTTTCCATATTTTGGGGGGTTTCATTTATGAAGTCTCCCATGTTACATAAAACTTATATTACATAAATGTTTATGCTTTTTCTTGTTAATCTATCTTTTGGGTGAGAAAAAATCTTTTCTCCACTCCCAATATTTAGCCCAATCACTACATTTTTGTACATTTAAAATGTCCTTAAATATCATTGAAAACATTGCATATACATATTTTTCTAATATTTTTAACACCATAAAGGAGATAATATAATTCTCATTTGACAGTCATAGATACTGAAGCCCAGAGCATAATGTAACTTGATCACATGAGAAACTTGGTAAATAGCAGAGGTGTCTTTTTAAAAATTCCATGTATTACATTTTTAATATTTTATAATTAAGCAAAACATGTATTACTTCTTTTAGCAATTATTAATGAAGAATTCACTATGGGGAAAGCATTTCCCTAAATTTGAGAAATACAAACTGTCATAAGGAAGAATGTAAGCACTCAAAGTCTCTGAGCTCTAATTCAATTTAAACTTTGTCTCTGGGTCATTTGTGTCTGAATTAACTTGTGTGCTTGTGATAAATGGAGAATCTAGCTCCAAAAAAACAGGAACTCAGCATAAAAGATTTACATTGTTTTCTTAAACTTCAGGTAATTTGAATGTACATCACGGACGACTTTTGGACTATTGAACTTTTGAAAATGTTAGTATTGACTGAAATTCATAAGAATTTAGTCATGAAGAACTCTTGTTTAGAAAGTTGACACAGGGCATGTGCTAGCATTATCTCATATAGGCCTGTTAGTTTTGAATATTGTAACAAAGGTTGGTAATTATTTTAAAAGATCTCCTTCCTTTTCTTCTGTGGACCAACTAGACCACATTTTCTCATCTCTCTTGTAACTGGAGTGATCTTGTATTGAGTTTTAATTAATGAAATAGAAGCAATAGGATGTTTCATATTTCCAGGCAGAACTCTCAAAAGAGCCCCCATGCTCTTTCATACGTTTTTCCTCTTCTAGCTGAACAGTATAATCGCCCCTTCCTGCTCCAAAACTAACTTCTAAAGCATGCACTGAAGATGGCTTAGGTTAACGCCAGCAAATATTTTTCTGTGTTGTAAACTTAAAAAAAATATTTTGGATTTGAGCTTTTACAACTTTAGGGAGCTTTTAATGCATCCTGACCTAAAGTAATACACATTAGAAAGCTAAGTTAAGTTAGTGTTTAGTGATGACATCTAAATTTAACCACCAGTATTTGTGGCAAGGAAATTAGTAAGAAATATTTAAATTATATTTACAAATATTAAGAAAGCACTCTGATTTTACTATCCTGAGTCACTTGGTCTATTAATTCAGGAATGACCAATATATTAAACAGAACCTCTTATGGATTCAAATTCTCTTTTGCTGAATTCTTTGGATGATTTCATGATGGGAAATTACAACATTTTGTGAAATCAGTCTTCCTGATTTTAACTCCTTTACTAAATCATACAGCACAGGTCTGATGTGAATATTTGCTAAAGCTGAATTGCTGTATTGAGCTCTCAGATGTCTGAACACACTTTTCAAATGCCTCTTGAGTCCCTTGACTTAAGAATATTTTTATCTCCTTGCATCACCTTTTAAAAACAGATTCATCTCTTCCCTTGACATCTGTGGTTGTTAATAATTCATCCTGGCCCCCATCTGAAGGAATGATGGGCTAGGTGCCTTTCTTTAGTATTTCAGAAATAACCTTTCTAGAGAAACACATTGCACTTCTTGTGACTACCCTTATCTATTGAACAGGTAAAACACTATTTTAAAGAGCAAACTAATCTTTAGCTTTTCAAAAAATGAGGTTCAACTTAAGTTGAAAATAAAGTTTTTAAGATGGTTACCTTAACTAGCCAACTTTCTTTTCCTCATTAATATCAAGAAGCATATACTTTCCTTCTGTAAATAAGCTTATTTAGTCATATGCAATCTTATGACCACAAACACCATGGAGAAAATATTGCAGCAAATAAGAAATCATGAATACTGGAAAAACATGTATTCTTAAGGAAGAAGACATTTTAAGATTATTTTTAAAAAATATGTATTGGGTTAAAAAATTATGGCAGGCCAGGAACATGGTTCATGCCTGTAATCCTAGCAGTTTGGGAGGCCAAGGTGGGTGGATCACTTGAGGTCAGGAGTTTAAAACTAGCCTAGCCAACTTGGTGAAACCCCATCTCTACTAAAAATAATAAATAATAAATAAATAGCTAGCTGGGTGTGGTGGCAGTCACCTGTAATCCCAGCTACTTGGGAGGTTGAGGCAGGAGAACTGCTTGAACTCGGGAGGTGAGGTTGCAGTGAGGTGAGATCAAGCATGGGCAACAGAGCAAGATTCAGTTTCAAAAAATTATGGTATATCTGTATGCCTAAATAACATGTAGATATTAACCATGTTTCAGAAGAACTTTTACTATCATTATAAAGGACTCAGAATCTAGTGGTGGGAAAAATAGAATTAAAACAATGTTAACTTAGGTTAAAAAAAAAAAAAGGAAAATAACATACAGAAAAAGTGATAGAAACAAAATAAATATTTATTCTCTGCTATTTGAGGGGTTATGGGCTTATTTATTTCTCCTATCTAATCTTTTTTATATTTAAATGTTACTAGTTTGTTTTTACAAGCAATATAGTATTTGAAACATAGATGTTTACTTTTGATGAGTTAAAATATTTGCTCAAAATAAAGTATTTTCCTGTTAACTTATAGATTGTTTCTATTAATTAGTAGTCATTTTAGAAAAATGGTGTAATATTTATTTAAAACTTAAATTTATATTATTCTCACTGACAAGAAATATTTTGTAAAATTTTGGTAAGGCAGGTAAATTTTAATTAACCAAATAATTTAAATTACCTGATTTTTAAAAATGACACAAAGTTACCTAAACTCACTGTAGAATTAGAGGCAGGTCATGGTCACTGGTAGGAAAATTATCAACATTGTTTTCTCCTCCAAATGCCATTGGATTGAATTAATTTTTGATCTTTGAGTAATAATTTAATTTATCATTTGATAATTTCGCTGAAAAATACATTTTCAGTGCTCCATAATGATCAGAATGAATGCCACTGGATTGGAATTCTCATTTGCTGCATAGTGTATGTATTATGTTTCATATATTAGTCATTTTTTCAGGAAAATCTGTAGGAGTTCTACTTCTGAATCTCATAGACTAGAGACTATAAAATAATGGAGTATTCATACCATGGGACTGTGCTATAACGTGGCACTGCATTGAGATAGTTCCACAGCTGTGAGGAGTAAAGTTTTGCTACAGCTCACCTGGTAGGCCAAAGCTTACTCTTCTTAGTCAAATTATCCAATGTAAAATAAGATGTAGTCCATGAAGTAACCCAAGGAAATGAAGATAATTCATTAAAATAAGGGTGGTAACGGGGCCATGTATCACAGATGCCTCTTTAGAAGATACAATTATAAGGATTCTTTTAGAAGAGAAAGTACATTAACCTTTTCCTGGGGAACACAGGTATATATTCAAGGTATTATTGAGACATCTATGCCCATGTCATAGAAACACGGGGGCATGATGAGGCACTTGTGTATGGACCATTAAATGATATCACCAAATTGGTGGAAAAATATGCAAGGGAAACTTCAAAAAAAATTTTGTTAGCCCACATCAGAAATCAAAATACACTATTTTAATAACTGTCAAATAAGATGTGTTCTGAGGACAATGACTGATTGATTAAAAAATAAAGCATAGTGACACTCTTAAGGGAACAGCAAGAGCTGATCATGTTTCTACAGCACAGCACTAGAAAATGTGCTGTTCTCTGTTCTTTCCTTATAATTGGACCATGGAGCTAGTTATCCTAATGGTACAATCAGAGTAGATAGAACAGACAGAAGACAGGTACCTTGTCATTTCAGAGCCATGCAAGGATACTTAGAAACCTGAAAAACAATATTGATGAAATATTATCTTTATAACTGCATTATTGCTCTTTCTCCAGACTCATTGATGATATTTAATCATCAATGGCTTTTCATATCTATTTCTACTTATGTAAATGTATGGTAAATGTAATAAGACCCCTTTTCCTGTGACAACAGATGTTTGGTAAATTGTTTATTTAATGTTTGATTAATCACATTTAATTAATTTAATGTAATACCCTTAGATGTTTTATGTAGTGAACATTTCTTTAATATGTTATCTAGTGCTATATGTATAATAAAGAAATTTTTGTCAGTTTGATGGAAATTAAGGAGCTCAATATGTTTGTTGATAAGCATACATTAGATAAAAATATTGGAAGAACTTAGGGGACCTAATTGAAGTATATTATCTCTCTTCTAGATGTTATAAAACATGTTGAACATTACTATAATTTTAGCATTGAAATACTGTAAATTTCCCCATCATGAGAGAGTCAACACAAGAAGACAGGTTCAGTACAACCTCTGGGTTGGCAGTGAGTTCAGATTTACTGGTCCAACCACTAGTTCTGGATTAAATACCATTGTAAAGGCATTAATCCAGAATTAATGCCACTAATCACTGTTACATTTTTTCCATTTCTGTAAAAAGAGAAGGCCATGCTGACGTGTTTAATACTCAGATAATGTAAAATATTTTACTTTCAAATACACATGATAATTATGCATCTGTCAACCCAACTTTGTCTAAGAGAGATATCTCTAAGTTTTACTAATATTAAACTAATCAAATCGAACTCTGAATTTTTAAAAAAACAAACCAGTAGTAACTAAATTTTTAACAAGAAATATGTGTCTGAAAAGTATGTGCACACTTCTACTATTACAGCTTTGTGGTAGTGAGATTTCCTGTGTGTCAGTTCTGCTTTGATACACAGGAGCCAAACAGAGAATAATATAAAGAGTCTGAAACCCAGTTAGGGCTGCTGTGGTGCATGTATAAATGTAGATGGTAAATGGATAATTAGCTAAATCTAGCTCTTTTATCCATTTAAAAGAGAATAAACAATAAGGAGCCTTCCTGATGCCATCTACATACATTCTGTGGAAGGATGTCATTCATTTAAGTCTCTTTGCAGATCTCTAAGGTCTCTTTGTAGGTATTTTTGTAGATCTCTAAGAATTTGCTTTATCAATCTGAGTGCTCCCATATTAGGTATGCATATATTTAGGATAGTTAGCTCTTCCTGTTAAATTGAACCCTTTACCATTATGTAATGACATTCCTTGTCTTTTAAAAAATCTTTGTTGGTATAATGTCTTTTTTGTTAGAAACGAGAATTGTGGCCTCTCCTTTTTTCTGTTTTCCATTTGCTTGGTAGACTTGGCTCCATCCTTTTATTTTGAGCCTATGTGTATCTTCGCATGTGAGATTAGTCTCTTGAAGACAGCACACTGATGGGTCTTGGCTCTTTATCTAGCTTGCCATTGTATGTCTTTTAAATGGGCATTTATCTCATTTACATTTAAAGTTAGTATTGTTACGTATAAATTTGATTCTGTCATCTTGATACTAGCTGGTTATTTTTTAGACTTGTTTATATGGTTGCTTCATAGTGTCACTGGTCTGTGTACTTCAGCGTGTTTTTTGTAGTGGCTATTAATAGTTTTTCCTTTCTATATTTAGTGCTTTCTTGTAAGGCAGGCCTGGTGCTATGAATTCCCTTAGCATTTGCTTATCTAAAAATATTCTTATTTCTCCTTCACTTATGAAGCTTAGTTTGGCTAGATATGAAATTCTGGGTTGGAAATTATTTCCTTTAAGAATGTTGAATATTGATCCCCAGTCCCATCGGGTTTGTAGTGTTTCCACTGAGAGGTCTGCTGTCAGTTTGATGGGCTTCTCTTTGTAGGTGACCTAGCCTTTATCCCTGAATGCCCTTAAAATGTTTCCCTTCATTTCAGCCTTGGAGAATCTGATGTTTATTTGTCTTGGGGATGATTTTCTCATGAAGTATTGTACTGGGATTCTCTGCATCCCCTGAATTTGAATGTTGGCCTGTTTTGCTGAGTTGGAGAATTTCTCTGGGATGATATCATGAAGTATGTTTTCCAACTTGTTTCCATTCTCCCTGTCTCTGTCAGGTACCCCAATCGGTGATAGGTTTGGTCTTTTTATATAATCTCATATGTCTCAAAGGTTTTGATCATTTCCTTTTATTCTTTATTCTCTATTATTGTCTGCCTGTTTTATTTCAAGAAGAGTCTTCAAGCTGTGAGATTCTCTCCTCCACTTGATCATTCTGCTATTGATATCTGTGATTGCATTGGGAAGTTCTCATATTGTGTTTTTCAGCTCCATCAAGTCAGTTATGTTTCTTTTCTAAACTGGGTATACTGGTTATCAACTCCTGTAATGTTTTATTTCAAAAAGAGTCTTCCAGCTGTGTGATTCCTTCCTCCACTTAATCTTTCTGCTATTGATACCCGTGACTGTATTGTGAAGTTCTTATATTGTATTTTTCAGCTCCATCAGGTCAGTTACACTTCTTTACTAAATTGGCTATTCTGGCTATCATCTCCTGTATTATTTTATCATGATTCTTAGCTTCTTTGCCCTGGGTTACAACATGCTCCTTTAGGTCAACAAAGTTTCTTATTACCCACGTTCTGAAGCCAACTTTTGTCAATGCATCCATCTCAGCCTTAGACGAGATCTGTGGTCTTGCTGAAGAGGTGTTGTGGTCGTTTGGAGAAGAGCCTGACTTTTTGAGTTTTCAGTGTTTTGGGGTTGATTCTTTCCCATCCTTCATGGCTGATCTACCTTTAATCTTTGAGGTTGCTGACCTTTGAGTGGAGTTTTTGTTGATTTCTGTTTGTTCGTTTTTCTTCAAACAGGCCAGATTTCATAGGGCTGCTGTGGTTTGCTACGGGTCCACTCCAGATCTCGGTTGCCGCTTTCTTTCCCCACCAAACCTGCAGTTGTCACTGGTGAAATCTGTAAAACAGCAAAAATGTCAGTCTGCTCCCAGGGAACTTGCCTGTAGGAGGTGGCTGGAGACCCCTGTTGGTGGGGGCCCCACTCAGTCAGCAGAATAGGAATCAGGGACCTGCTTAAAGAAGCAGTTGGCTGTTTTTTGATAGAGCAGGTATGCTGTGTTGCGGGGGACCCTTCCTAGTCCAGACCATTTGTATTCTCCAGAGCCAGCAGGCTAGAATGGCTGAGTCTACTGAACTGCAGAGATGGTGGCCACCCCTTTTCCTGGGAGCTCCCTCCCAGGGAGACATCAGAGCTCTGACTGTAGATCCCTTGATGGAATGGCTGATGCTGCCACAGGGAGATCATGTCCAGTGAGGAGGAATGGATCAGGGTCCCACTTAAAGAAGCAGTCCGGCCATGATCTGCCAAGGAAGCTATGCTGCATGGTGGTGGGGCTCTTCCTCATCCAGACCATTTGTATTCTCCAAAGCTAGCAGGCTAGAAGGGCTGAGTCTACCTAACCACAGCTTTGTTCCAACTCAGGCAGACTCCAACTTGTTGCCATTGGATGGCTGGAATTCCAAGCCAGGGGGTCTTAACCTGTGATGTGCCATGGAAGTGCAGCCTGCAGAATGACACTGCTTGGCTCCCTGGAGTCAGTCCCATTCCTAGGAAAATGTACAGATGAAACTGCTATCTTGCCAGGGATCCTGAGGCCAGAGTATGTAAAACTCCTGGGTCTCTGTGTGTTCCTGAGCAGCTGCTTTGCCAAGACTCCACAGAGGTCTGTGTATCAAATCCAAGGTCCCGGTGGCATGGGCTCACAAGGGTATCTGCTGAACTGCAGGTTGCAAACATCCATGGGAGAAGCTGGTTTTCCAGGTAGGGTCACACAATCACTCACTACTTCCCTTGGCTGGGGGTGTGGGTTCCTTTGGCTCTGTGCCATTCCTTAGTGGGCTCTCACCCTACACTGCTTTTCTTCATTCTCCATGGGTCAAGTTGTTTCCCTAATCAGTCACAATTCAAGAATTTGCATATTTAAGCTGAAGGTGCTGAATCCACTTGCCTCTTTCATTCCTCTCCATGAGTGCTGTGGACAGTAGCTGCTTCTAAACAGCCACCTTACCCCTTCTCAAAAGTTTGTTGTTGTTGTTTAAATTCTAAAGGTAGTAGGACTATATTAAAGGGTTTTAAGCCAGAAAGATGTAAGCCATAATTATATGTTTGTATTTTGTAGAATTTATTTGATTTGCACTATTGAGAACAATTTGGAACTAAAAGAAATGGCATAAAATTTATAAGACAATAATTAGAATAGAATATGTGAGAGATTATAGTAATTTTGACTGAAGGAATTGAATTAGATGATAAAATCGAACTCATTCAACAGATAATTATATGTAAAACTACTTTTTTATTGCCTCTTTTTTTTCAAAAATGCTTAATTTTACCTAAACACTTAGATATTTCAGAGGGAACTTAATTATGTTGAGTATAATTTAAGCCATTTCTATCTGACTTTGTCTGCAGTTTATTCATTTTTTTTAATAAACTATGTTTACCTACTATAGAGGGACAGGTTCTTTAAGAGTAATTTCTAACAATTATTACAAAAACTCAGTGATGACAGTATTACTATTCTTTTTATTTTACAAGTGAGAAGGTTAAGGCATCTGCCAAAGATTGCTCAGCATGAAAGTTTCAGAGCAAATAATTCAAATCTACATAGAATAAGCTCAAGCCCATGTTTTTATCATTAAGTTACATGTAGTGTGTGGATATTTTTATATAATACCTCTAGAGGGCCAAAAATATAGCTTCTAAATTTCCTATAAATGAGTTGATTTTTCTTGTATGCATCTATCAGCTGACTGATGACAGGATGATAGTTGAGCTGAAAGAGGTGTTAGAAGATAATACCTTTTCAAATGCATCTTCTAGCTATTTAATTTCACTTTCAACATTTTGCCAGGAATTTTGTTACCTAATGCCTGATCAAGATAGCATTAACATTCTCTCAACTTGACTAAACCTTAGACAGTTTTCTTTCTCACAATCAATCACTGGTTCCTTTTCCTAGAATTTACTTGGTAGTTTCTTTTTCTTTTTCTTTAGCTTTAACTTTATAAGACTTGTTATTGTAAATTCTTCTTTTTTCTCTTTGAAATGTATGTAAATCACCCAGCCTGTTGCCAATTTTACAACCTAAAAAATGTCTTCCTCAATGACCTGAAAATCATCTCTTTGAAGTGAAAACATCAAAGTAGATAGCATCCCTTATCTCCCAGTCTCTGTGCGAAGGAAGGAGGGAAGGAACCTAACTTTGATAGGCACAAGTCAGTAAACATAGATAGTCTAATCAAAGAGAAAAGCATTGCATACTCAGAAACTACTTTCCTTTCTGGACACATCAATTCCTCAAGCTCCCTGCAACTTCTGAGCATCCTTCAGTACTTTCCCAGTTGCTCACCTTAGAGGCTAAAAACCCTCCCTCTTTTTGATTTAGCAGAGTTGAGGTCAGTCTGTCTCTCCCATTATAATAGTCTTGACAAAGATCTTCCTTGTCTGTTTAATTTTGGTGCAATTTCTGTTTTGACATGCTGAATGTTTATTAGATAGTTTTTGTCCTTTTAGTTATTGTTGATGACATTTTACCATTTTTCTTTATCACTACATGGTATCTGACACAATTTTCCCAACTTTATAACAGTTTTTTTACTGTCCACTGCCTGGTTCCATAACAGATGGTATATATTTCAGATTTTTCTTTCTTTGACAATATCCCATTTCTGGTACCAATTTATATAACAATCAGCTACATTCATATAATGCTGTGTATCAACTACCTCCAATTCAGTGACAAGCTCTTACATTGTTTAATTTTTATTATAGATTTGTAAGTCAGTTGGAGCAGCTCAGTTTTTGGCTGTGAGTCTAAAGTTCAGATGTGACTTTGCTTCAGGATGCAGTTCGATTAGACTTGGCTCCAACTTCTAAATCTGTTCCATGTCTGTCATTGGTCTATTGCCTTTGTGGTTCAGCCCAAATGACACCAATTATCCAGTATATGTTTTTCTCATGGAAATGCCAGGAGCTCAAAAAGAAAGTCCAAATCACCTTCCAAGTTTCTGCCTACATCGCATCTATTAATATTATATCAACCAAAGGAAGTCATCAGAACCAAGTTTAAAATTAAAGTGCAGGGAAGTACACTCTGCCTACCATGAGGGCATGAGCAGGGTGGGAGTATATAAGGCTGTTCTAAGACCACATTCTGTTTCCTACAAAATTGCATTAATATTCACACTGCCAGTCCCAACGTCCAAAGCTACAGAAATATGCCTGTGGTAAACAAAGTTATGTTTATTTAAATTTTAATTTGTTGCAGTGAGGTGGAGCTGAATGACTGCTAGCATCCCAGAAAGAAAGAGTTGAGAGGTGTTCATGATAGCATTTGGATATTTTTTTGATTAATTCCAAAGAGAGGGAAATGAGAGATAGATTCAGAGTGAATTCTATAGTAAAAAGGAGCAATTAAGAGATAACATAGGTTGGTTACCTAGTTGGTTAGTACAACAGGGTGAGCATTTTCATTAATACATATAGTCACTTATGTTATCTGAAAGTGGAAGACTTATTTTTATAGTTACATTGAATTTTATGCCCTGGCCTCAGAGGTAAGAAGGCTTTACTTCTCATGATAGGATTAAAAAGGTTGTGAAAGTAGTTAGGGTTTTGTGTCTACACCCCAGCAAGAGGGCTGCACTTTCATATATTCTGCCCATCCTTTTTTTGCGTACCAGGTAAAGACTTACAAATATTTGATAAATGTGGATGTCAGTTATGTCTGAGACTCCCAGTGATTCCAAACTGTTACTCCAGGTCAAATTAGGTGTTTAGAAGTTTATTACAATTTTACTTGCTTTTTCATACCCATTTTTCTTGCAATCACTTCTTTCTCTAATGCTTTTCTAAAGGTAAAACAGTCTCTCTTAAGAAAGGCTTTTTTTTGGCTGGGTGTGGTGGCTCACACCTGTAATCCCAGCACTTTGGGAGGCCGAGGTGGGTGGATCATGAGGTCAGGAGATGGAGATCATCCTGGCCAACACGGTGAAACCCCGTCTCTACTAAAAATACAAAAATTAGGTGGGCATGGTGGCTCGTGCCTGTAATCCCAACTGCTCAGGAGGCTGAGGCAGGAGAATTGTGAATCGCTTGAACCAGGGAGTCGGAGGTTGCGTGAACCAAGATCACGACACTGCACTCCAGGCTGGCAAATGAGACTCCGTCTCAAAAAAAAAAAAAAAAAGGAAAAAAGAAAAGAAAGAAAGAAAGGGTTTTTTTAACACCTTTATTAGATAGCTTTTTTTTTTCTCTCATTGTAGGAGTCCATTCTATCTGACTGTCTACATCCTAAGCCTCTAACCTACAAAGTATTATTTTCAGGATATAAAAAGTGTCTTAACATTAAATATTTTAATTATCTTTATCACAATCCAATGAGTTAGTTCTAATTTTTTCTTCTAAAAATGAGAAGTCTGAGTTTCAGGAAGGTAAAACAATTTGCCTTAGGTGAAGCATTAATATTTGTTATAGCTAGAATGCAAATCTTGTTGAAATGTTAATGTAAACTGCACCGTACAGTGCTGGCCCTAAATGATCTTACCAGGCCCTGCTTTCTCCTTTCTTAAGCACCAGACTAATCTTTTGCCCACATAAATTTCATTCTCTCATGCCTTTTACATACTGTTCTTTCTGCTATAGAATGGACTCTAAAAGTTTAATACATACTAAACATCTGTTACATTGTAATTGTACATTCTTTTACTTAAACAATTTGCCGCAAATTGGATAAGTGTTAGTCTTCACAAAACCTTTATCCAAGAAGTGCTAATTGAAAATTTAATCTGAATGTTAAATTGGTAATACTCATTTAATTCCTGTTATATAACCATAACAGGATTATATTTGATAGCATAAGCATACTTGAAATAAGGAGCTAGTTAAGACGAGCAATGATAACAGATATTTTAGGTATTCATTTTAGAAGAAAAGATATTTTCATTCTAAAGGGTACATTAATTTATACTCACAAAGTGGAATTGCTGAAGGACAAAATCACTTTGACATCAAAATATGCCTTGAATTTTGTTTTAACTATGATAGGATTGTTTTAAATGATGGATGTTTTAATACTTTTAGTCTAATTTAGTCAATGGAGCAGTCACAGCCTAGTTTTAAAAATGTCAAGTGTGGCACTATAGATATTATGAGAATATTTTGTAAAAGAGGAATTGAAGTAAAGTGATCCATCTTGGATCTCCCCTTCAGCTAGGTAATTCTATTATAGTCCTGTCTCTTTATAATAGAGATGCTTTCTATAAATGAGAAATAGCATCACAAAGAAGTAAGAAGTTCTACAGGATCCCTACCAGTGACTACTTCATTGTATGTGTTTAATGATGCCTGCAGGAAAGCTTACTTACTCTGACAAGATATTTCCATCAGCATCCTTGAATTGAGAAGAATAAAAACAAAGTGAAGATTATATTGGCTTTACATTTGGGTGAAGACTATCTTCTTAAGTACTTGCTTTTTATGTGATATTTTAAAATATGTTTTCATGTTATAATTTTCAATAGATAGTATATACACACACAAAGGTGGTTTTAAAAAAGCAATTCCTTTGAAACTGCAAATTATATTTAACCTCTCAGTAAATAATTGTTTTATTTCAAATTCACATTTTTATAATTCTTATAGGTTGTCATATCAATAGCATTAAGTCACCAGATACTGAAAATACCTAAAATATCCTCCTAGAATGGTAAAAACTTTGTTCTTTTTCTCTTTTTGTATTTATTAATTGAAAATTTTTGGATAAAAAATGTTTTTAAATAGGGAATTTAGCTATAAATACAGCATCAACCATGACTTTTATTATCAAGAATATCATTTCAGTTCTGGATGTATTATCTTTATTATCATGATGATAAAAATAACAATCTATACATGATTCAGAACAGATTTAGAAACTCTCTAAAATGTATTGTTTATTAATAAACTCATATATAAGGAACTGGACCAAGCTACCTCATAAAAAATATCAGTTATTTTTATAATCTTAGAAATTCTCAATATGTGCCTCATATGGCGCATAGCATACAACAAAGTTGTAGGTAATTTTACCTAGGCATTTGGAAAAGCATATTATTTATGTATGACATAGAAGCCACTAGCAGTGCCTTCATTTTTTAAATGTTGAGAATGAAATGTGGTACGAAAATGAAGATTTTTGCCACATCCTTATGTATTTACTTCATGGTCACATATAAGCATGCAACACAATGATTTCCACTGTATCCTTCAAGCAGATTGTCTACTTTTTAACATTCTAATATATTTGCTAACTATCTCTTTCTTTCTCTCTTCATTTTTCTGTCCTCTTCTTTTATCTTTTTTTGAACTTTTTGAGAAAAAGGTGCAGACATATTGATTCACTATTTCTATTGCTTCAGCATGTATATTATAAGATTAAGGAAACTGTCCTACAGAACAACCATCTCTTTTATGAAATTAATATTGATTCTTTCCACAAGTACCTAGTTACTTAGATCAGATCATGTGGTTAAAGGACTGTCACTTTTCTCCAATATAAAGTTACTAAATTTACCTTTTAAATAATAAGTACTATAAATATGAAGATATACTGTTCCTCAGTAATTTCCATTCACGCATATTAGCATCAGTTGATCATTATTGCTAGAATGAGTTCTGGATGAATTAATAATTTCTGTTTTAGTTGACAATTGGTGATTATCTAACTATAGCTTTTCTTTTACATTTTTTGCTTGCAGTCTATTTTAGGAAATGACTTTTGTTTCTTCCTTATTTACAACGCTGTGGTCTCATGGATTCCTATTTTATTCATTGGCATCTTAATCTGTTACTAACATGATTTATTTTGGAACATTTAGTAGAGAATATTCTCTTAATGGTAATTCCAAATTTGAGCAATAGGAAGCCTATTTATCTGCTTACCTTTTTCTTTTAGCATGCTCTTATCCTTCTTTGGGTACCTTATTACTTTCTGGCAAACTATGTTGTTCAGTCTCCCTTGTGTTTCCCTTGCCTGAGACCTGGAATGAGTCATTTCTCTGTGAAATCCTGATTTGTTTAAGTGGGGAATAAAATTTACACATTCTGGATTCTAGATGTGCTAATTCAAAATGAGATGCTACTACATAGCACATATCAGAAGATAGAACCAGAAAAAAGTATTTTTTGCAAAAACATTTTAAGTTCATACTCATGTGGTATATTAAATCCAGCACCATATTATTTTTCCTACTTTTACTTAAATTTCACATCTGCATCATCCTTCTCCTACAACAAAAACTCTATGTCCATAACACAATAGAGTTCCTCATTTGTCCTTTACTACAAAGCACACAAAGGGATTTTTAATCACTACATGAATACCTTTTTAATAACACATCTATGAAGAAAAGTTTAAAATTTCATCAGTTTTCCCACTGAGAATGACTACAGTAGTTTTTATAATATTTAAACGAGTTGATGTTTAAAAATTCATAATTAAGATTTGTATACTTTATTATATACAAATTGCTTTGATAAAAGCATTTTGATAAAAACATTTTAATATTTAATAATTGTATTTTAATATTTTTGAGGGATATTATGTTGACAATTTAATAGTCAATTAAATCCATTTTTTTGTTTGATTGTTCTTTCAAATTTTTTTGATCATACAAAATATTAACATATTTTTCTAGTCAAAATTATATAAAGGCTATATATAAAGAAGTCACATTTCTGTCCTTATTCCATTGATGAATCATTGTTGGGAAGGGATATAATTACCTTTTAATAATCATTCTGATGTTTTAAAAACAAGCTTCCATATATGTATGCATATTATTATTCTTTTCTCTCTTATCCACACATATATATCAATATGCATCCTTTTTTCTTCCTTGTATGTATATGTATGTACATACATTTATAGCTAAATATAGAAATATGTATATAAATATTTTGTAGTAATAAATCCTGTTTTATATGTAGCAAATGTTTTTCCATTTTATTGAATTTTGCCAATGTTCTAATCTTCCTTTACTTCTTCATCATATTTTTAATGTAGTGGAATATATTTTTTATGGTATTTTGATTTTACCTCAGAAAATTTGTCTTCACAGTTATAAAGAAATTCTTCAATGTTTTCTCCTAGTTCTTGAATCAATCAATCCTTCCTGCCTCCTTTCTTTCTTTCATTTATATTTAGATTACATCTGCATTTTGAGTTTGGTTATGTATGTGCATGTGTGGAACAAATTTTATCTTCAGCAAAATTTATCCAAATCCTCCAACACCATTTAATAAAATGTCTATTATTTGCCCAATGACTTGATATGCCAATTTTACCAAACACAAACGTCCTCATACATTGATATGTATTTCTGGATTTTTGATTCAGCTTCTTGAGTCTATCTACATATGCACCAGAAACACAGTGTGTTAGTTATAGAGAATTTGAAGTACGTCTTGCTGTCAGACAGAAATAATACCTATTATGTCAAGATTTTTTTCACCAATTCCTGCAATGTTTATGTTTTGATAGAAATATAGAAACATATTTGTTTCCCTCCAGAATTAAACTTGGTGTTACTGTTATAGTGAAACATATTTAATTCACTTAGGAATAATTGACCAAAAAAGTGTTATGTATTACATCCAAAAACAAAGAATGACTTTTGATTTTTATGTTTGATAAATGTTTTAAAATTTTCTTTATTATGGATTTAAACATTTATAAACCTGATTGCAAAGTGTTTTTCCTTTGTTATTTTAAACATCATTTTATTTGCTTATAATATTTAATGTTGTATTTGTATGATTAACATGGAAGTGGAAGAAAATAAATTCAAAGCTGTATTGTTGAGTGAGTCACTGTCTGATATCAAGAGCAACTTGAGATTGATATTGTGAAACTTTCTTCCAAGCGGTGTACAATAATTGTGTTTTATGATGGAGAAGGGAAAACACTTGTCTGCCATCTCCTGTTTTCTTGGTCAAAATTTCACCCCTCTAGGAAAACCCATCTGGCTGTATTTAAATATAATGAGAATTGATCGGTTACTTGAGGTTAACACAGAAGTTCTGGGATTTCAGGCTAAAGGTAAGATATTATTTGGTTGTGCCTACATGAAGTTACTTAGAATCCATGTAGAACTGGTAACAGGCAGAGGAAGTCATCAAGGCCTGAAAATATTGTCAAGGCTCCTGTGAAAGGTGAGTGCAAGATGATATGAAGAAGTAAATTTTTGATATAGTTCACCTCCTTGATCACACAAACTCATATTCAATTATATCTGGTTCCCCTACTGCAACAGGGTGACTCTATATTAATGGAAACAAGATGCCTACTTCCTATACAATAGAAAGGTAAAAGTACAAGTAATTATTTTTAAAATGCTAGTTGGCCTCAACTTACTGAAAAGCAAAACAAAACAAAACAAAACTTGAGACAGATTTGGTATTTATAGTTCATCCATGCCTTGATGCTGCTCCCAAGATTATAAGTGACATTTGTCACCTTTCTCTTCCATTGCTGTTTCTAGTTTTACTCATTTCTGGTCAGCAGTTTGACTATTTTTGACTACTTGTATAGCAGTAAACATGACAATTCACAATTGCCTGTTTATCGTTATCATGGTGCATAGAAATACCAAGAGTCACACCTGTTAATCCCTAGGTTCAAGAAAAGTTGTTCCTGTCTGTTGGTTTAGTAATATCTTTGTTAGCTGGGATAAAAAGCTCAATGGATCTAATACATAGCCTCATCTTCAAGTTTAGTCAAGTACTTATTAAGTGTTGTAAAGAATGTTTTAGTTTGTAGAAATCATAAACTCAAGCTGCTAGAGTGTAAGGTCGTGGGATTAAGAATTACAAATCCAAGAAATACTTCAGTGGGAATAATGACACTGCAGTCAGTACTGTCTTTCCTTCCTGATTCCTGTACCTACATATTCCAGCACCACACATAGAGCCATTTGTAAGTGTTCAGCAAATATTCTGTGACATGGTAAAAGCCCCATAAAACTGCATACCTCAACCATACCTTGGCTTTCTGTTTAACTGCTCTCTGTAACCCCTAACGTGACAGGCAAGCTAATTCCATCTTGGCTCCTGCACCTTGTAATAGGTAACTAAGGTTTGTAATTCCCATCTACTTCCAGGACAATGTGTAAACTAATGCTTATCTTGACTTCCGTAAACCACTTAAGTAACAATCGGAATGACAAAAGCCCCCTGGCCCTTGGAATGTCGGGAGACCCGCATCCTCCTCTCTGCCCGGGAGATGATTTACAGAATCCACTAGCCCTCGGAATGTCTGAAGCCCCTCGTCCCATCCCCGCTCCCCACCCTCACTCCCAAGGTGGTTTTACAGGTATAAAAGGTCTTAACACCCGCTTTTCGGGGCCACGGGTTGGAGAGAC
>CAUYQU010035194.1:0-30122 GCA_963574635.1 Cheracebus regulus
GGCTAGTGGTCTGTCTATTTTGTTGATCTTTTCGAAAAACCAGCTCTTGGATTTATTGATTTTTTGAATGGTTTTTTGTTAATATATATCCTTAAGTTATTATCTTATGTAAGATATAACTTGACTTCTTCTAACTTTTGAGTTTATTAGATCAAGATCCTCTAGCTATTACAAATTAGATTATAGGGTGTCAAATTTAGATCTCTACTTGCTTCTCAAGTGGGCACTTATTGCTATATATTTTCATCTAGAGACTGCTTTAAATGTGTCACAGAGATTCTAGTATGTTGTGTTTTCGTTCTCGTTGGTTTCGAAGAACATATTTATTTCTGCCTTCATTTCATTGTTTATCCAGTCCACATTCAAGTAAAATTTACTCTTATATTGGTTTTAGTAAGTTCTTTTGCCCCTAGGCTTTCCCCATTTCAACTAAATTTTTAACTTTAATTGACATTAAATTGTTTATATTGTCTTTTGTAAGATCTGAAGTGATGTTTTATTTTTTAATCCTAGTATTAGTTACTTGTCCCATTTATCTTCTTGATCACTCATACTAGATGGTTATCAATTTAAAGTCTTTTCTAATAACTAACCAATTCCAGTTTTACATTTATATATTATTTGTCACTAATTTTCATCTTATCTTCTTTTTTCAACTATATTTGGGGTTTATTTTCTATACTTTTCCTGCTTCCTAAGATGGAAACTTTGATTTTTAAATATTCTGTTTTTTAAAAAATTGTGTATTAAAAACTGCATAATAGCTCCAAATTTCTTCTAAGGACTGCATAGCCAATATTCATTTAGGTTTACCCATATATTGACCCTATTTTTTGCTCTTCAGTTCTTTCTAGGTGTTTATGCTTCTTTCCAGAATCAATTGCCTTCTGAAGAGCTCTCTTTAGTACTTTTTAAAAATACAGATCTGCTGGTGGTAGCTTCTCTGCTTTTTGTTTGATGAGAGTGTTTTTATTTTGCCTAAGTTTTCGAATTGTATTTTCAGTGAATATAAAATTCAAGTTAGGCAGTCAGTACATTAAAAATCCCTGTGGCTTTCATTGCTGCCAATGTTATCATTGCTTCTGTATAATTAATGTCTGCTTTTAAGAGTCATTCTCTGTCATTGGTTTTCAGCAGTTTGATTTATTGTATGTTTTGGTGTGTTTTCTTTATACTTTTCCTACTTGGATTCATAGCACTTCTTGAATCTGTAGCTTTTTGTCTTGTCAGTTTTGAAAATGTACTGATCATTATATATCATATAATGCAGAAGCATTATATGACATATACACTCTGTCTTTCAGTTCGCAGCATCCATTGACATATACTTTTTTATTTTTTATAATAATGTATGTCTTTTATGATATTGTAAAATAATTTTTAATCTTTGTTTTCTTTCAGACCTTCATTTTGGATCTATTAATTAACATTTCTTCTGGTTTACTGCCACTTTCTTCTGCTAAAACATATTCATTTTTAAATTCCCCTATTGAATTCTTAATTTCACTTATTGAACTTTTTAGCTCTTGAATTTTGATTGGTTATTTTTCAAAGATACAGTTTTCTGGAGAAATTTGCTACTTTTCTACGTTTTAAAATTAGCTTTAAGAGTAAACATTTTAGTGAATAATAACAATCTATACAGAAAATTACCCGTATCTTACGGATGCCGTTCATTTTCTGAACCATGTCAATTATGGTTATTTCAAAGGTCTTTTCTAATAACTCTAATATCTGAATCAATGGTGAATCTATTCTGTTTTTTCTTCTATTATTTCTTGGTTAGATGATTTTTATTGAATGACAGTTATTATATATGAAAAATTATAGATAATCTGAATTTTATCTCTCTTTGGAGAGGTTTTACTTAGAAAAGAAAAAAATAAAGTACAGATAGATTACAGGTATATGACTTTAATTTATAGGCTGGGAGGGATGAAGCACAATGTTTCAGTTTTTATGAGTACAGTTGATATTTAGTTTGCCCCCATCTCTGTCCCTAACCTTAACCCTAACCCTAACTCTGCTTTAATCCTGAGATGTTTACCAAGGTATTTCCTGATTGGTGGGCCCTGAACCTATTTTTTTTCCTCACCAGCACTGCGTGATTGTTGAAAGTTCTTAGCTTTTCAGAGACTTTAATCTTCTCAACTTCATAGTCTCTCTCCCTGTTTTGCTAATGAATTAACTGTTGCTTTGAGGGGGGGGAAAAAAGGTCGCAAGTAGTGTTAGATTAATTTCTTTCTACTTTTTGTCACTGCAAAACCTTGAATTCTGAGGTCCTAGAGTCCTTTTCAACCATGAACCCCAACTTTTGTTTCCCCAGTCCATTGAGACTGCCAAAAGCTCTGCTCAGCCCTCTGTTCAGCTTCACAGCCTCTTGCTCAGTACTGGTTTCTAACAGAAAAATGCGCTGAGGGGAAAAGAAACCTTGAGTGCCTTTCCTGATGGATTTTATTCTCTCAGGGATCTCGGACTCACAAGTCCTGGCTGACTTCATGACTTGTTTATGACTTCACAATATTTTGATAATCCAAACTTTTGAGTTGTTCTTAGTATAATAATAATAGTCAAAGTGGAAATTCTCTCTCTCTCTCTCTGGTTTGCTCTTCTCTCACTAATTTTAAAAATCTGTACTTCATAGAAAAGTTATAATGGAGAAATTTTTTTCTAGATATGATTGTGTCCATTTGAGGATCTTTATTTGACCAATTTGTCTGAAGTCACTCATTCATCTAATTAATGACAGAAATAGTGCTGGAATCCAGTCTGTTGTTCTTTGTTCTTCTAAATATTGTGTTGACAAATTTAGATTGTTTTCATTTTATTTTATTTTTTATCTTTTACTTTAGATTCAGGGGGTACACGTGCAGTTTGTTACATGAGTATATTGCATGATGCTGAGTTTTGGGTTATGAATGATTCCATCACCCCAGTACTGAGCTTGGTACCCAACAGTTTTTCAACTCTTATCTCCCCTGCTCCCCATCTAGTAGTCCTTAGTATCTATTATTGGCATTTTTATTATTTGAGAAATTCCCATACTGCCTTCCACAGTGACTGAATTAATTTACATTTCTACCAACAGTGTATAAACATTTCCTTTTTTCTACAACCTTGTAAATGTGCGTTGTTTTTTTGACTTTTTAGTAATAGCCATTCTGACTGGTATGAGATAGTATTTCACTGTGATTTTGATTTGCATTTCTCTGATGATTAGTGACATGGAGAATTTTTTCATATATTTATTATTAGGAAGATAAATGAATCAGTCTTTCATTAGTTAATTGACCCATATTTTGTACTTTTCTCTCAGTTTTACACTTTAAGCCATGAAGACTTTTGTATTCACCATATTTTTTTCCTATCTGCCAGGTTTTAAGAGATTGGTAAGGATAAAGTTTATACTATATGCCAACCTATATTTTCACCTCACTAGATCAGTCATCCTATGTGGTAGATAGGGGAGGTATAATTATGCCTATTTGACAGATGAGACAAATTAGTCTCAGAGAGGTGACATGGTTTCCCCGTTTGCAGACCCCACACTACAATCTGAATCTCTTTCTTTAGTGTTTTTATCCTCCTAAAGCAGATGACAACTCATCAAGCTTTAGGGAAATCATGGAATGGCAGGGCTGGAAGGTAACTCCATGATAATTTAGTACAATTTTGTCAATTTACAAAGAGAAAACTGATGCCACAGAGGTGAAGTGCCTTCCTCAGAGTTACATAGCTAGGACATCACTGCATTGGGACCAGAATTCAGGCTCCAGATTTATTCCTTTAATTGTGATGGAATAAAAGCCAAACTAGAGCAGAGATGACAATGTAGAAAAAAAAAATTTTAAAGCATAATGTCATGGAATCAATAGGGCAAGTAGCGTATGCTTTAGAGTAGTAAATAAATTGATTTAAGAAAGGCTTTAGTTAGGTACAGTGAAATGATTCTAAGCTCCAAAGATGATTAAACACAGAACTTTACAATGAGGAGGAGGGCCTTCCAGTTCACAGACAACAAAAGCAAGTGCATTTCTAAGGATCCTTCCAATGCTTTGATTCTTAGACCTTTCCAAATTGATAAAATAATGGGAAGGCTTACACATTTTTCTTTTCATTTTAAAATTGCTCATAGAAACACAAGGTAAATATCCAAAGATGTTTCCCTTGGCAAGCAATTTGCACACCAGTAAACACTTGTTAATGACTCTAGTGCTTATATCAGTTATTATATTGCCAAATCATTTTAACAACAGTGAAGTAATTATAAGTAGATCAAAACATTCACCGGTATATCTTATGAATTAATTTTCAAGTTTCTGTTTTGCTTATGTTGTTAAAAAAGAACAAATGTGGCTCACCATTTTCAAAGTATATAATGCAAAATGTATGGCCTTTTATGTAAATCTATATTCTCTCTTGAAATCATTCAGTCAGTTAAAATTTAAATTTTGTGAGTTTTAAATTTTAAACAAAAGGACTACCTAGATTTCAAAGACAACCACTTTGTGGGCAGTAAGAGTTCAGTTTTATGTTACAGAATGGAATTTTCTTATTTAAAAATAGACTATGAACTCTCAACGATGGTGTTTGTTCATTTATCCAGATTTTCCCATGCTCATCTGATTTTTGTCACCTAGGAACCTTCATTATACTTCCTTGCCCTTTATAATGACATTTTCAACGTTAGAGAACATTCTCTTCACTTTTCTTGCACATCGATTTTTCTTCTTGGAGCAAATATGCTCAGTCTTTTCTTCTTGATACAAAAGAGAAATTTTCTAGACTCTTACTGAGAAGTGTCTTTCTAGCTATTTTAGCGTTATTTAGAATGTTAAATACACTACCTGCTAATCACTTTGATTGATAAAACATATGGGACAAAAGCTACTTAATTTTCAAACCACACTCAAAAAGCATGAGTTATTGGATGGTTTGAGGGTCTACTAACACTTACTAGGTACCTGTTTTACACCATGTTTACCCTGGGTGATTTTGCATGCAATTTAATTTATACTTTACTCTTACCACTCCCTCTGAGGAAGAGATAATTAGATAATTAACTCTATTTTTAAGGTTAGAAAAAATGAAACTTAGAGTGACTAGCCAAGGTTATGCAGTGGGTAAATTTGGGTTTAAGGTCTAATTTCTTAGTCATACTTTTTTCACAACTCCACACTATGAAAGTATTCAAATATTTTCCATACCTCCTTCTAATACTCATCACATATGTAATATGTTTTCGATATCTGTTTCTGTACATGTGTTGCAAAGTTTCTGCTAGAACAAGAGCAGAAACTGTGTCTGTTTTGTTTATTAATATATTCCCAGCCCTTAGCATAGTGCTTGGCACCTAGTTAAACCTAAATACAATATGTAAAATGAGTGAATTGATAAATTAATGAATGAACTTATATTTTAAATTTACTGTATTTCATTTCTTGGGGGAATTTATGTAGTATATGTATCTACAAATTTGAATAATTTGATAAGTAATCAAGCAAATTTTGGGGAAATGCAATGGCCTGTCTTCTTACAGAGTTAGAATAGATATTCCTGGTTTTACTGCAAATACATATTCCTTCCAGTAGAGTTAAGTCAATACTGCTGAATTGAAACTGGTAAGACTTTGATAATTATACATCATTTTGTCCTAATATCTAGTTAAAGTACTGAGGCACTATTGACAGGCTAGAAACAGCCCTCTTCATTTACCTGAAGAATGTGAAAATAATAGGAACTTAATGCGTTTTGCTCTGTTTGATGACTTTGAAATCTGTTGTTCTTCATGGTGCACTGGTGCTTGGCGGTCTCACTTAATCATTGTGGCATTAATGATGCCACTAGTGGCTTGAGGCTTTAACTGGGTACTCAGACCCATCTAGACAGAAAACGAGAAATCTGTTAAGCCTTACAATAATGCTAATGCTGAGCAAACAGAGCCTGAGTTCCCAGCAAACCACAAATTTGTTGAGATAAATAGAAAAAGCATGAGTAAGTTTTATATATTGAGACATGATTGAAAGAATTACTTTGAAATCCAGATAGAAATTGAGTGATGATCAAGTTATACATAAAAATGCATTAAGAATATAACAAATCACATTGTTTTATATAAATCTTTTATTCATTAAATATCTTTTATTCTTTTCTTAAACCAGCTTTCTCTGAGAGGAGGGCTCAGAAAATACATTTCTGACGTGTACTGGTCCAGCATTGAACAAAACTCCACCCACCTTCTTGAGGGAAGTTTTGAAACCTATGATGAGAGGAGTGGAATGAGAAGGCATTGGAAATGCCATTGTCATGCTGCCTGTTCCTTTCTTACTGCATTTGTGGTAGTGAAACTTGAAGTTGGGGGTGATATTTTCTTGGGAGAGAACTTCAACTTTCAAAAGCCTAGGTAAAGCCTAAAGAAAAGAAAGACAAAGCCTTGTTCTTTAGGTCAAGTACTGTTTTCTGCTTTGGGAAAGGATTTTTAAAATATTTTCTTCTGTGTGGTCCAGCCTTGGTAATTACAATGAGAGGGCAAGCAAGGACATAGGATAGCAGCCTATTAGGAATTTTTTTAGTGTGCATTTTTAATTCCTTCTTTGTTCCCACCAAAGACTTCATGAATCTTTTTACCCTCAGTTTAGAAGATGTATCTGTGCAGTGTGTGTGGGGGTGGGTGGGTGGGTGTTATGTGTGTGTTTATGTGTGTACGTGATGACATGGTCAGTTCTCTCTTTCTGGGAAGGTTGGAGTTCCTTCAGAAGTTAAACATTGTGGGTACTGATAATTGGAAAGACTGGACATTTAGCCAAGGTAAAGGGGTTCTCCTAACAATACCTGATAGCTAGAGATTGTCATCATAGATGTGCAGGTTCACATTAGGTAAAATTAAAATGTCAATAACGTTCAGATTGAGAAATTTTTATCTAATGATATAACAAATACTTGTGGCCAGTCTTCTGTATTGCAGACATAGTGGTAGGTGCTAGAGATAGGATAACCAACACAACAGTTATATGTTTACCCTCATGGAAATATAGTCTATTTAGGAAGATACACATTTTAAAAATACTGCTAAAATCTACTAATTCCTTTTGCTAAAGGGGCTTATGAGCTGGGTTGTAGTATATGATATAATAGGGTACCACAAGACTGGAGATAATTTAACTCACGGTAGGATGGATTTTGCAAATCCTGAAACCCGAAGTCTATTAACTTTTCTATATGTGCTGAGTGTTTATATGCAGTAGATTGAAAGAGGGTAAAACACATGGTTTTCTTTTTTAGGAATCTCACAGTATGCTCATAGAGAATGATGAATATATACAAAATACTTAAAGAACAAAGCAACCATATGTATACATATCATGGTGGTATAGGGTTATTGACTTTTAAGGCTAATCAAGTAGCTTAACCCCTTTATTTAACTTTGTTGGCTAAAGGGAAGATCTTTAGGCAATATAAAAATAACAAAGAGCATAAGAACACATTATTCATTTCTCCATGTTCTCAGATTGTTGTTCATGTTTATGCAATTTGCATAGTTTTAATTTAAATATGCAAGCAATTTTTAAATCTTGATTTTCTCCCATAAAAATCTGGTTTCTATTCTGTTGGAGTAATCACATTTATTATTTTTAATGACTACAAAATCCCATTGTATTGATGGACCCTAATTTACATTGTCCCTACTGATAGACATTTATAGTCTATTTTTACAGATGACAAAACTGAAAAACTGAAGCCACAGATAATTGAATCGTCTAATTAATAGGATAATTGTTTAAAAACTAAGTGTCCAATGGTTTTAAAATGGATATATAATCAATATAGTGAAGTCTAAGGGTTACTTCTCACATTTCTCTGGACTCCACAGGTAGAAAAGACAAGGGATGATTGCAGATTCCCAAGGGGTTCTGTTAGGGTCTCTCTCTGGTCAACCTTATCTTAATCATGGCAGTAGAGTGCCATTATAGTAAGTGATCTTTTATTCCCCATCCTGTCTTTAATTCGGTAGGCTCCTGAGTACTTCTTGTGTTGCATATGGAATATACCCATTTCTAAGAGATTTAGGCCTGTGTTTTGACATATTATAACAAAAACTAATATTGCAGAGAAGGACAATTAAAAGGAGAAAGATGGTTAGTTTTCTTGTTAACGTTCACTAATCATGAAATCTAGTCATTTTCAGTCTGACAGTTTAACAATAGGTGCTTTTATATTTAAAAATAATGAAATAATTACTTTGTGCCATGTATTAAAGGTCAAAAAGGTATTCTATAAAAATGAGAAGACACTATCAAAGCTTAGAAAATTATCATCAGTCTTTAGTAAAATAAATTAGTAGACTATTAGGAAGGCAACTTTTGCACATTTTACTTACAATGAATGAAAGCTAGAAAAGGAATCTCTCAGACAACAGGAGTAGAATTCTCATGGAGATAATAGGTAAAACTCTCACTTAGTGGAAATTATATTTTTACCTACTAACAATCATAATGTCTTTTAGTTAGAGGAAAATGTCTACTTGACATTTACTGGTGATTTTTTGCAAAACTGTATTTAGAACATGTACTTAAGAAATGTGAGCACTACCATGAGGCATTCATTTTTTTGTGCAGCTTTTTCTACCTGAATTTTAAAAAGGATACTTTTTATTTCTTTTAAAATAATTTTTTTATGATTTTGTATTTTCATTTACCAAGTACTTTGACAGAGATTTGTCCATGTTATTTTAATAACCTAGAGTCATGAGTGACTTTGTTCCCATTATGCAGATGAGAAAACAGATACTCAAGGAAATTATACAATATATTATATTCTAGATAACACAGCTAAGAAACAATCCACACATTCATTGAGGCTAAATCTCACTCCAAAAGCTATGAAACCGGAATTAGAATGCATCAATCTGGAAAGGTCAAAGTGATCGTTCTTTAGTATAGTGACTCTACCTGTGAACTCTTGGGTTTCAATTTTTAAAGGAGCCTTAAAATCGAAATGTTCTGCTCTTATTTGTTAGCATTTTATTGTACTTAGATTTCAAAATGTTTGCCATGAGAAGTATCATGGTAATGATATGCCCATTCTACTAATAAATGCCCAAGGTACTCAATGAGGAAATTAAGATACACACTAAAATGTAGGGACAAAAATCTAGGAACAACAAGCACTTGGTAAATATAGTCTCAGTGTCACTAGGCTGTTTATAAGAAAAATAATTTATCTGATTATAAAATATGGAAGTTTCAGATTTGGAGAAAAGTTTTGCAGAAGAAGAAAGAAGAAAATAGAACTTAGCTACATATATGGCATATGTTTTTTCAACTTCTGTTTTAGGTGAAAAACTTGGTCTTTTAAAATATTTTACTTTACTTTTAAAATTCAGTTTTATTTCAATCAGTTGCAATTTGAAAATACATTTGTGCCACTAACAGATAACTATCTCTATATTTTAGTGTCTTATTTTCCACTGTATCCTATGGAAAAAGCCAAGGAGATATTAAAATAAAGCTTTTAGAAAATGTTCACTGCAGAGCATCTCAGTGCATCTAATATGCTAAGTCGAGAAAAGGAGATGATTGCAAGTTTGGATATTACATTTACAGGATGGAGCAAAAGAAGAGTTAAGGATGAAAGGGGTTTGAAATCCAAGTTGGCAGCAGTTGGGCTGCATGAAGTTTAGGGAAATAATTTATGTTAATCTCATGAGCACAAAGACAGACACCTATCAACTGTGAAAAATAAGGTCATTTGGGGGCCTTACTCAAAATTAGCTTTGAAGGTACTGGGCTTCTTTAAAATAGTTGCCTGGTTTAAACTGTACTCTGAAATATCATCCCCATTTTACAGATTATGGAACTGATATTTGGAGTCACAGTGTCCTCCTGATGGATTAAATTAGGAATAGTCTACTGGATAAATGAAACATAAAGATAAAATTTTTAAATTCAATAATCAGGGTATGATATATTTTCATAACGAATTGGTTTTTCTTTACTAGTCAAGGTAATTTAATTATTTGCTTTATCTGAAAAGTTTCTAGTCTATCGTCATATTTCCATCTCTGTACTCAAATTTATTTCATTGTATTTTGTCCTGTATTTGAATACAAACTAAGACTGCTGAGATTAGTAATTAAGGAGTGCTGTGTGGTAGCTGTTGATATACTGCTGAGGGAACTCCATCAAAGCTCCTGCCCTGTGGTAGATACACAGCTCTCAGATAGAAACTAAACTCTTTTTTTTTTTTTTCATCACAGAAGGAATTAGATTGCACTTTTATGAATTCTGTTTGGGATCCTTTGAACTGAAGCAATCAAAATTCCAAGAAATAGAAAGAGGATTTATGGGAGCTAATAGGAAGGCGGAAGCAGGGTTGCTGTCAGAGTTCTGGGTTTGCAGATTGGTACTTCCTACTAGACCCGAGACTCAAAGAAACAAAACTGTAGGCCTAGTTTTACATGAAGCTTTTCACTGACATCATTTGATTCATTAGACACGTATTTTTCAGTGACATATTGGATCCTTCCTCTGCCAACTAGTGATAATGATATTTAAAATCCTGTAGAGAATAACAGACATCTCTAGAAATGCCTTGCCTTCTGGAATAGTTGAAAAGAGTCATCATATTTCCTCTTCCCTTCTGTAAAACTCAGACTATTCATATTACAGTACCTAAGCTCACGCCCTTGCACTTTACAAGTTTGCATACGTTTTTTTACTTTTATTTTATGTTGAAAACTTGGTCTTTGAAAATATTTTGTTTTACTTTTGAAATTCCATTTAATTATTTTCAAGCAGGTGCAATAATAAAAGATTAACCTAATATTAGTAAGGACATATTTTTTGTTATTTTGTCTTTTGTTGTTGTTTAGCCCTCCTATAACCTCTCTCTTTTAATAAAGATATTATATTACAGTAATGAAAACTTAGGAAAACAGAAAAATCACTTAGAGTTTAACTACCACAGCAGCAAAGCTGTTTTCACTTTTGCATATTCCCATCTGTTTGTTTCTTAGGGAAGCCAATAAATGGCATTCCTCTTTTCTGCCGAGGCTTTGAATAATTTGAGAATAAAACAAATGAATGGCAGATGGAGCCAAAATAGTACCTATATTACTGATTAAGCCTAAGTTGGAACATGTAGGTTATTATGAAAGCCAAATGGGTCTGCTAACTAAACCTTGGACATAGGCAGACTACCTCTGCACCCTCCCCTTTTCTCAATTTCAACTAGCAGTGAACTAGGCCTGCTCTCAACAGTGAGGGAGATCAGACCCTTGGAAAGCACGAGAGAACAGCTGCTCTGTTTGGCTCACTTGTTCCCAAGAGGAAGAAGCGTGCAGGTGGGCCACACATGCCTGGTTTACGTTTTGCCAAAAACGACAGTCAAATAAGTCACCCTACTTTCCTATTTCCAGCTCTCACCAAAAGTAGAATGAATTAATGGGCAGAGAAAGGCCAGAAGTGATATCAGTTAGTATCCTGCCACAGGCAGGAAAGTTTTTCAGGTGGAGATAACTTATTTCCTGCTTAGTTAAGCTTCATCGATTTTAAAAAAGAAAATGAAACTCATAATCATTTTCATGAAAATAGTAGTCTCTGACTTTTAAATTATTTTTGGAGAGATTCTGAGAAATGAGACTTTGGAATAGGAATGTTTTTTCTCCCTGGAAAATGTTAAGAAACTGCTTTTCTGATGGGTTATACAGATTTCCTTGTTGTCAAACTGGTTCCTAAAGGAAAGTTAAAGCAGTGATTTAAAACTGCCCCTGAACTGGGCTCCAGTGGTAGTTATATTAGATCATGATTGTATCCAAAGTAACTACTCATCCACAGTTACTTACTGATTATTTTGTAATAACACTCTGGAGGTTGTTACATAAGAAGGTTAAGGCAAAAAACCCTGGCCCCTGAAAGTTTTCAATTAATCAAACAAATGAATAAATGTACAGAACTAGAGAGATAATTATAATTATTAAATTGTGCCATATATACCATCTAGTCTCAAGACAAAACATTTATAAATACACAATACACTCACAAGAGTGTACGTAATAAGGGTAACTTGAACCATCTTAATTTGTAGGAAAGGTAAATCATTTATCCTCTAGGCAGTGATGGTATAGTGGAGGAGACAAAAAGTTAATAGGCAATTAAGATATAATATGATAAGAAATAAGCACAGGCTTATGGTAGCACAACATGAGCAGCATCTAACACATTCTCAGAGTACAAAAGGAAATTTTGTAGTAGAGGTTATATCTAATGAAAACTTGAAATAAAATAAAGAAGTTAAACTAAGTAAAACAAGAGGAATGGGGCAGAGTAACAGCACGTGCATGGAGGTCAAGAAGAGAAAGATCAGGGGACATTCAGAAACTTGTAAATAGTTTAGGGTAGTTCCTAGTACAATTCCTGGAATATAGCCAGTGTTCATTAAAATTATTCTGCATGTATAAATGTCTTATTGAACTTTTGAGTTACAACCTTACATACTAATGAATGTATATAATTGGTTTATGAAAGTTTGAAACTGGTAGTAGGGCAATGGTGTTATGGGGATTAGGGAGAGAAAAGATTGAGCACATATTTGGGAAAGTTGATAATTCATTTTCATGCTGTATTGAACCACTACTTCATATGTAATTTTCCATTAAAAATAGAGCTAATAGAACATTAGATTTTAAAAGTTATTTAAAAGTATTTCATTAAAAGCAACTGAATTCTTTCAGTCATTTCTTCTGTTTGTTTTTGTCATTGGCAAGGAATTCTAAGGAAGTCTGTAAATTTGTTTTTATGCTAAAGTTCTCTAAAATGGAAATTAGAGATCCATGTATTTAAATGATTCATTTTGCATGCATACAGTTCCTTTTACTTTTAAAGTATTTTATTGTTGATCTTCTGTTGTTATGTCTTTATAATGATGCTGGCTTCCTTGTGAATTTTATTTAATATAATGATAGGTTAGGTCCATGTAATAACAATGGTTTGGTGAAAGTTTCTCATCTATTTTATTAGTTATTTAAATAATATATATTTTTAAAGTACCTACTCTGTGTACAGCATTATGTTAGGTACTATAGAGAATAAAAATAAGCTCAGTATAAGACTTGGTACATCAAGATTCTGGTACAAATTGGAAGTCTTTGACCTAGTAATTTCAGTTTGGTGAATAAGTACAAAGGGGTGGGGAATAAAGTTATTTATAACTGAATTTTGTGTAAGGCTCTACAATTGTGATAACCTAACTGTTCAATAAGACAGGAATTATTAAATGAACTAGAAAATCTATTAGTATAGGGATGGCAGTCATTAAGTTGTTGCAAAAACTGTAATAAGATAGCAAAGGCTGATGATGTAATGTCAGGTTTTAAAAATAAAATATAAAATTATACATCTAAAATGGTTCAAATTATTCTATAGAAAAGTTCAAGATATAAAAACCAGAAAAATATACTAAATATCAACAGTAGATACAAAAATATAACTTTGCAGTGGGGCTCTGATTGGTTATTTTTCTCCTTTATTTTCTAAAATACCTTCCATAAATACCTTAACATATTTTTATTTGAAGCATATGAATTTTAATTGACTTTGAGCCTATCTTTAAATTGTTTGGCAATCTAATTGAAGTGATAAAACATTTATATACAGAAAGGTATTTAAATATATAGTACATGACAGATTTCTTATGAGAGTGTGGGCTATCCACTAACTTTATTTATTTACCCCCCAACTTATTTATTTAAAAAATAACATTAGCTACTACTTTTAAGTACCTTTCTTGCCAAACATTCTTCTTAGAGATTCACATGGCTTATTAATTCTTTGTCAACTCCTACTCTATTAGACTAGGTCAGTTGTCAGAGAGCAAAGTCCTTTTCTTCCATTTCCTAGCCATGTGATCTTACACAGATGAATTAACCCATTTTAAACCTTAGTTCTCACTAAAACAGAAAATTGGATTGTTGCAAGAATTGAGATAATCTATGTAAAACACTTAGCGTAGTGCCTAGTACAAAGTAAATTCTGAGTAAATATTAGCAACTTTTAAAACAACTAAGTTTGAAACTCCCAGGGCTTCATCCTGTTTTCTCTTTTCAACCTATACCTTTGGTAACCTTTCTTTATTTTTATAGTTTTCAGTGCGACTGATATGCCAACAATTCTCAAACATATGCATCTAGCTGGCATATATGTGTATATGTATATATATATATATATATATATATATATATATATATCCATCCATATATTGTCTTACTTGACATCACCCTTTGGTTGTTTCAAACTGAATATGTCTCCAATGTCTCCAACTGAATTCCTTTTTTTTTTTTTTTTTTTGAGATGGAGTCTTGGTCTTTCACCAGACTGGAGTGCAGTGGCACGATCTCGGCTCACTGCAACCTCCATCTCCCAGATTCAAGTGATTTCCCTGCTTCAGCCTCCTGAGTAGCTGGGACTACAGGTGCGTGCCACCATGCCAGGCTAATTTTTTGTATTTTAGTAGAGATGGGGTTTCACCATGGCCGGGATGGTCTCGGTCTCCTGACCTCAGCCTCACAAAGTGCTGGGATTACAGGTGTGAGCCACCATGCTCGGCTCTGAATTCCTTTTTTAACTCAACTTCTTTTTTTCAATTTCAATAGATTAGGGGTTAAAAAGTGATTTTGGTTATATAAGTGAATTGTATAGTGGTGAAATGTGGGCTTTTTGTGTACCTGTCATTGGAATAGTGTACGTTGTACCCAATAATTTTTGCATTTCTCCCCTCCCCTCCTCCACACTTCTGACTCTCCCATGTTCATTATACCGCTCTGTGTGCCCCTGTTTTGCTTCTGCTCATAGGACCCACTCATCTTTCAGTCTTGTCTATGTTAGTGAATGGTGCCTCCATTTACTCAGATGCTTATGTCAAAAACAGAGTCCTTCCTTTTTCTTCCCTATCCCTAACTCCTTGCACTCAATTTATCTCTAAATGTCATTGGTTTTATATCCAAATGTGCAGCTGAATATCCATTCATTTCCCCCCAACTTAATCACCACTACCGTACTGCAAAATCAGCATCATCTTTTATTGAGACCATGTATTTCCAAATTTGACTTCATTTCCTGTTTTTTTCCTCTCTAATACATTTCTATGTGGAAGTCCATAGTGAGCTTTTAAAATACAAAGGCTGTTTTATGCCGCTGTCCTGCTCAAGTCTCTCTGGTGCCCTGTTTAATCTTCACAACAACTCTGCAAAATTGACATGCCTTTTTCTTTGTATTTTTAGATGAGTTGTGAAATTGACATGCCTTTTTCTTTGTATTTTTAGATGAGTAAAATAAGGTTAAGAGTCAAAATACCATGCTCGATGTATTGCTTTAGTGACAGTGAATCAGATAGGCTGATGAAGCAGAAACTTGGAATATAAAATCCAGCAATAAAGAAGCACTTATTTTCATAAGTATCTCCTCACCAGTGTCAATAAAATCTAATCAGTTGCCACATCCCAAAGGAGTCTGGCTCTTTTTATATCTTACAGTATCACTGCTACTATACTGCTATTATACCAACAGAGGCTATTTAAACCCTCCCAGTTCTTCATAAAGAAACATTTAGTTTTGTCAAGGTAATATTAATTAGAAGTAGTTAATAAATACTGGTAAAAGAAAAATGAAATTAGGAGATCCAGAATTTCTTGGATAATTAGACCCCTGGTTCCCCTGCCTATCCCCCAAAGACCCCAAACTATATGTCATGAAGTCGAAAGGCAGTATAATGTAATAGTTAAGAACACAAACCACTGCACTTATTACTCACTACAAAATGATGGGTAATTTTTTAAAAATCCTTTTTCTCCTAGTTTTTTCATCTTTAAAATAGGGATAATACTGGTACCTACTTTATGGTACTAACTAGGTTTTAGTTGCTGTACTTAGAACTTATACATTCATCTTGGTGAATTTGTATGCTAAAAGGAATGATACAGTCAAGAATGAAAAATGAAGATTAAACAAATCAATATAGGTAAATACTACTTCTGGCAGTAGCACTTCTATGCTTTCTGTGAGAGAAAGACTATATGTTTGCTTCTAAACAGTTATCCGTTACGAGATTTATGGTGTCTATAACACAGCAAGGTTATGAAAGTTCACAAGGCGGAGCAGTAGTTGTAGGATGTATTGAATAAACCTTATAGTTAGAAGTATCTGTTATTTGCTACTCATATTTAAAAACTTCCCTCCAGAGAAAACATTACTCTCTGGTCACTGGCTGAAATGGTATTTTGGTGAGATCATTTGGTTGCAGAATTATCATGCCATGAGTAGATATTCTAGTTTTAACTTTACATAGTCAGACATGACGTATATTTCAGTTTTGTGGTGAGCATAACATAATACTACGTGGCACAGTGGGTAGCTAAAGAAGTATTTGTGTTGCTTTTGAGTCATGTGCATTATTCACTGTGTTTGAATTGAGCATACTACAAGAAGTGGTTAAAAATTATATTAACATTGACTTCTCCAGGAGAATTCAGCAATTCTTTTTGTCCTTGGTAGATTTAAAGGGGAAAATGCAACCCAAGGTTTGAGAATTAATTTACAATAGGGTTATAATGTATGATCTTTTGTGGAACTGTCTTGGAAAGTGGACATTGAATAAGTTACAGAGCGTATTTTGAATTTGGGATCTATAGCACGATTTTGCTATGGAACCCTGATTCAACTGCTTTCCCCTCTGTTAGGCTCTCCTCCAGATGGTGTTCTTTCCATCTTCCAAAGGAGAAAATTCACAAAGGCATAGTTCTTATTTTGTGAATTACTAAGGACTGCCAATGTGAATTAGACAGTATCTATCGAAATTCATTCATTAAACCAAAATTTAATAGTCCAATAGCAGGCATTGTGCTAGATACTGAAGATACAAAGTCAAATAAGATGTACTATATATCCTTAAGGAGCTTATAATATACTGATAAAATGAGGAGTAAGATAATGAGGCCCACAAATTTGTACTTTTTTTCCATTTTTGAACTTCATCTTGTGTAATGTGTTTCTTGTACTATTTAAAACACTTTCCTCACCATCATGATTAACTTTAATATAGTATTTGCTGTTTCACAGAAACCATGCTTAGGGTTTTATAATGTACATGACTTATTTAATATATATAATAACTTCATGAGATAGATGTACAGATGAGGAGATCATGGCTCAGAAATGCCAAGTAACAGACCTAAGCTTCTACAACTAGGGAATGATGGGAAAAGAAATGAAAGCCTGAGACCTTGTTCACAGTAACTATGCTATATTGCCTCACATTTGGATATAACTAGTAAAGAAGTATTTCATCATTTGACCTGTGCTGATCAACTACCTAAACTGGATATAAGATATCACAGGTGAATTCTGAGAGATGGCCTACTTTGGGGAATTAAGACATTCGGGCAGAACTTGCTTAGAGACGAATTTGGGCCTTTGGCTGTGGTTACTGAATTGTTTCTAAAGTTGGAGCAGGAGTAGGACCAATTACTATGAAGAAAAATTCCTCTTTCTATGGTCCTTTGTGTGAATAAACCAAAAGCTGACTGGAGGCAAAGCAGAAATTCTAAAAAATTCTGATAAACAACGTCTGACTACTTACTAGAATGTAAAATGGCCATGTTATTTAAAATCTCTTTAGAAGTGATTTTAAAAGAGTGACAAACAAGACGAAAGGGAGAAAAAATTTATATAAATATATACCTATTCTTTTTACAGTAATTTTATGGAAGTAACAAATATTGATGGTCAAATTTCATATAATCTCCAGGAGGTCCAGGTATACTGGTAAAAAAAAGGTAGTTTAAAAAATTGCATCACTAGAAAGCTCTTAAGTTTGAACCTAAAGAATACACTGAACTCCAATTTTGTTTTCTAACCATATGTTGTATCTAATTTAATTGTACATTGTCCAGGCAGATTCTACAGCCTTCATTCAACTTGGAACTTAACAGACATCAGCGGCCACTTTAGAAATTCTTTACATAGTTGTTTTCTTTAAATGTTTACTTCATGAAGACGTTCCTCTTGATTGTATTAGAAAACTCTTTAAAGTTGATCAAAGAAACACTTGAAAGTAACACTGTCCTCAAGCAATAATTTGTGGAAGTTTTTTATTTGGAAGAGGATTTAATGCTAGCGTGATGCATAAGTGGAAGCATGACATGGAGAAAGACATATGAGAGTGAATCCAATTGTTACTTCTTTGTAAATTTCTCAGTACCTCAGTTGCCCCATCTTTAAACAAGTAAACGTTTCTCACAAGGTTGTTATGAGCTTGAAGGAAATGATCTGTGTGACTGCAGGTACATAGTTCAGAGATGAATTATCAGCCATTACTATTATGCTATTTAAGTAAAATATGTTTTCTGTCAAAATGTATTCCTTCTATGACAAAAATTGGGATTAAGTGACTTCACAAAAAATAACTCAAGGAACTTCAAAAAGAGACAAGATACATTATATCTTTGGCTTTCTGAATGATCAGTATGTATCACTTTTGATGTTTATGTGAAAGACAGATCTTTATTCTCCTCTAAGATATAGCTGAAAACTAGCCTGGTTTCTCAGCCTGTTCCAAATGTGAACTGAATCATGAGGTCTAGAATCATCATACCTCATGAACATTCATATCCTTGAGTTCACTTCTTTTTCATTCATAATGCAGGCTTTACACAAAATATTTACATGCATTGGTTTGATCTTTCACAGGCAAGTAAGGGGACCCAGATTTTTATTTGGAGGGGTTCAAATCAGAGCTCAGGTTTTTGTTTCATGTATGTTTGCTGTCTGAGAACCCGGTTTGATTCGTTAACAAAGATTATCTCCAATATGCCACATACTCAGACATGACCCATATTACTGTTTGACATTTTGAGATCTATTATGTATTCATATAGAAATGCACAATCTGTAATAACAAGGTAAACGTGTCTTATTTTAGAAACTATCTCTTCCCACCCCTAAATTTAGATTAATTTTAAGATTCTCATATACTTTGAACTGAATTAAAGTTACTTTTACAAACTGCTTTCCTGCTTTTGTAAGGAACGAATGAACTTCCTTAAGTAAAGTAAGTGAAAAACACACAAACACACTATAAAGAGAAGGTTTACCTTTTAAGATAACATTCAAGTTAATTTTTTCTAGATACATGTGTTCAAATATTTGTAATAACAATGTCTAATACTAACCATTCTGTGCTGTCATTATACTCTCCTGAGGACATGCTCATATTTATATATCTTTTCTGAAATACAGATACAGCATTCAACTCTTTCTCCATTAAATTTAAGTCCGTTTTCATACCCTTTTTTAATACCTACAACCCTTTGAGTTAGGCTTTATAATCCTCAACTTAAAAAGGAGAAAACTGAGTCTGAGAGAAATTTGTTTTGCTGGTGGCCAAATAAGTGATGGAGCCAGGATTCAAATCCAGGTCTGCCTAACTACCAAGCCTATACATTTTACACCACATCAAGATTCTGGAGACCCTGACAATGTGATATTTTGGGATGTATAATTACTTATTAGTGAACTCAGGGTAGCAAAGACCAGGGGCTGAAAACATGTGAATGCATACTAAAACTATTGCTCAGGTGACTTGATAGTAACACAAATCTTTTCTCCTATCTGTAAAGGGATGCTGACAGCCTTCAGAGGAGCTGGCAGGCATGCACCACTCTGCCTTCAGCCATTCATTTAATAAGAAATTATTGAGTGTCTATCACATGCCAGAGACTAATCTAAGTCCTGGGATACTTCTGAGAACAAACAGAAAAGGATCCTTGTGGAGCTTACATTATTGCAATCATTTGCTCAAGCTATGTCAGTACTTGTAACTGATCAGCATTCCCTCCTCCACAGAAAATGAAGTGCCTTGATACATCCTTTTAATAAATTGCTGATCCCTGTTGTAGACAGTCAGAACAGAAAATGAAGCCAAAATAGAACTTCTGTTTTATATAAGCCATATAAAGATCAAAGAATGCTACTTCAACAGATTTTTAAGAAAGAAAGATATTGTGCTGTACATAAAGTAGGCATAACATACTCTTTGAATAAATGAATGAATGAATAATAAATGCATGGTAATATTTATGGAACTAGTTTTATGTAATGAAAACAGTACAAGTTTGTTTATATAATTGTTACTGGTTATTATAATCATTTGTTTTTCTCCATTTATACTATATGGTTGAACTCTATAGGTACATTTTCTTTCTACTTGTAGTTTCACTTGATGAAATAATACAATTTTATACTTATCAGTAATTTTTATTTGATTATTCACTGTGCTACATAGTATGTTACGTACTTCTCTTTATTGAGACTGTGTGTTAGAAATAATCTTGTGTTGAAGATGTGGCAGTGAACAGACAAATAAAATCCCTAGTGCTTACACTCTAGTTGGGGGTGAGAGATGGAGAGAGAAAGAAAAAAAAAACGAATAAAGAAAATATGTAGTGTGAGTGCTAAAAAGAAAAAGAGGGAGAATTCTGAAGTGCTTGGAGAAGTAATTTTAGGTGGTATAATTGATCAAAAGCCTCTCATAAGGTAACATTTGAACGAAAACCCCGAAAGAGGTGAGAGAGATATCCCTGTGGATATCAGGGAAAAGGAAGTTCCAAGCAGAGGAATAACATTTTTAGGTAGGCACTATGCTTTCCTTCCATTTTATGGATAAGCTGAGACTAAGGAAATTGCTTCAGGTGTACAAATAGAAAATGACATTTGAACCCATGCTCTATGTACCTAACTTTTTATTTCAAAATGTTTTTTATTCTCAAAGGAAGAAAAAGCTGAAGTAGAGTGTAAGTCTGCCTTAAGATAGTTAACTCTACACATATTTAGAACTAAACATATTCAGAAGCCAAATATGCATGATGGGTGGGTGGGAGTTATCATAACTCAAGATAAGCATGTTTCTTGTTAGCTTAATCAAAGCTAACAAGTCAATGGCCTCATCAAGCCCAGCCAAAGTTTTTATGATGATTATCATTTTGGGGTTTGCACATCTTCACTAATTTTCTAGGGATAATCTATGTAAATTGCTAAAGATAGTATTTGTGGGGGCTGGTTGGTTTGTACCTGATATGGTATGACTCTGTGTCCCCATCCAAATCTCATCTTGAATTGTAATACCCACATGTCAATGGAGGGACTTGTTGGGAGGTGACTGGATCATGGGGTGGTTTCAGAATAGTGAGGGAGTTCTCAAGATCTGATGGTTTTAAAAGTGGCAGTTTTTTCTTCTCTCTCACCTCTTGCCTGCCACCATGTAGGACGTGCCTTGCTTCCCCTTCAACTTACTCCATGATTGTTAGTTTCCTGAAGCCTCCCCAGCCATGCAGAACTGTGAATCAGTTAAACCTCTTTTGTTGCTAAATGACCTAGTCTCAGGTATTTTTTTTATAGCAGTATGAAAACAAATAAATACAGTACCATTTGTAAAGAAATAGTGCTATTTAAAAGGGTGAGTGGTAGGCTTCACATTTCCATCTTCTATCTGCTGTTTCAATCTGAACACATTGGTAAGAGTTCAATGTGATAGAAATAACATCATTCTGGCTGGCCAAATATTCTAGACAGATTAGGTCAAAAGATTGTCTGGCTGCTGGCCATTGGCTGAAACACCAGACAAAGCCACAGGGACAAGATTATAGGAAGAAATAGAAATTCTACTATAACAAAGGATAAATGATATTATATCTGTATTTTATGAAGGATAAAAAAGAAAATATCATATCAAAAGAGAGCCTTGTGTTATTATTTATCTAGTGGCTGGTGCATAGAGGTTAGATTTTGGCATGTGGCCCAGTACTTTACCTTAATTCAAATGCAGATGCTTCAATCGTTGTAGAATTCCAATGATAATAAGGAGGAAACTCATGTATAGCACAGGAAAATGAATGGATAATCAGAAAAGCAGTCATCAAGGGTACTGAAAATGGTATTTCAAATGGGAGTACATTACTCTTCCAAGCACCATGAGGACAAAGGGTTACCACAAGATTGCCTTGAAACTAGAGTCTCAGCAAAGGGGAAGCACAGGTTACAGATCAAGAGGAGGCACAGAAAACATACGAATGGCTTTTTCTTCATTGCTTCCCTACTTGCTGAAGCCTAGACTGTAAAGTTTTCTGGAAAAACTACTCTCAGTTCTTCTGCTGAAAAACAAAGGAATTCTGTCAGGCCTCAACTTCTTTCTCCTTGGCATCCTTTGACTTTTATTTCTCCTGTTACTTCACATTGGCTTACCTTTCTCATTGACCCTATTTTTATTTGATAATCAGGCTCTGCTGACATAGGATCAGAAAACTCTAGAAGATTTTGCTTCTGATAATCATTTCTGGCTTTATGCCCACAACCAAGGACATCTAATGTATCTTAGGACTATACTAGCTGGACCCCATGGTTCTTGCATTTGCCTGGAGAAAGAATGGTGAGCTCACAAAGTCCTTAACACCTGTAAAGACTAAACCTCTCATGAAATTAGTATTTGAAAAGTATGCTACTGTGAAATGTTTTATTTATTTTTGACAAAAATCCTTTCACATATCTAATGATAAAGAAGAAAAAAATAGAAAGATCCTAATATTGCAATGAAATTAATACATCATCTGATTATCAGATAATCATGTAGGATTGCTTTAAACTTACATTCTTATTTGCCATGTATTCATCCTTTAAGCAAAATATTTCAAATGGTTTTCCCCTCTATTTCTGTACTACATGCTTAAGAAATGGAACTCAGAGTGATTAAGTGACATTGCCAAGGCCAAACAATCATGAATCTGAGTGGAGCTCACTGGAGGACTTTTCTACTCTCCTATGCTGTGAATCCCTCAAAGGGTGACTTTCCAGTTGCCACTGGGTTTGAGGACAGCACAATAAAGCACGCAGTACTGTTGTCATTCGGCAATGAGATGAAGCTCAAAATGCCTTGTTTGAACCCTAAAAAATCTTTTTGAAATTAAGTTCAAATTTTTATAAAGTTGATTTCTATTTTTAATCCTTATCGGATGCTTGAATTTTTTTTATTTTCTACAATATATTGTTTAAAATGCACTAAGGAGCACATGCTAGCCTTTATTTCTGGGGCACTAGTCTGACTAGGAATAAATTCCAAGGGTGTAATTTCCAAAGAATAATTTCCAAGACTCTATGAGCACAGTCTTCAAATAACATCTTTTAATGGAATTCTTGCCTTCCTCATTTGAAAAGATTAATATTTAAACAAGCTGGATTTTTTTACAGTAATAAAATTACTAGCTTCAACTCTTTATTTTATAATTTTATTCATAGGTCAAAAACCACAGATGAAAAACAGTTTTTTTTTTTTAAATCTGTTGGGAACATTGTACACCAAAGCACATATAATAATATTTAATTCATTTTGTTTTGCATTTTGCAAGATTGAGTATGATTTGCTTTTCCTTTGGCAAGCAATGTGTAGAGTATAGGATGTTTTCTTTTCTCAGTTATTGGAATGTTTGATAGGACATGTGGTAACAGATGCTTTTAAGGCATGAGAAATAGCCTGTAAGGAGTTTAAACCAGAGTAGGTTTTTGAACCATCTCTATCACCACTCTCTGAATCCAAGTCGTTTTTTGGTATAACAATTCATTAACAATAATAGTAGTGGGAGACTTTAACATTACACTTTCAATATTAGACAGATCAACGAGATAGAACACTAACAAGGATACCCAGGACTTGAACTCAGACCTGGAACAACTAGACTTAACAAATATTTACAGAACTCTCCTCCCCAAATCCACAAAATATACATTTTTCTCAGTATCACATTACACCTATTTTAAAAGTGACCACATAATTGGAAGTAAATCACTCCTCAACAATTGCATAGCATTTCACAGGTTTAAATAAAATATTGGTTGGCTGCTTATTTGTTATTTTCATCCCCTATTCTTCCCTGTCTCCATTGTTAAGCACAATTATTGGCATAAAAGAGGTTTTTAATACCCATTTTTAGACTGCATTCTAGCCTGGGCAATAAAAGAAGAATCCCATTCTCTCTCCCTCTTTCTCCTTCTTTCTCTTTCATTCTTTTTTTTCTTTCTTTTGCTGTTTCTTTCTTTCTCCGTTTCTCTCTGAAAAAAAAAAAAAAAGAATTTGAGCCATGTCATATTGCCTCAATGACAAGTAGATTGGGCCTATCAATTTGAACAGCAATAGCTACATCAAAATAACATTTTGCAGCAAATCAGTAGATCACAGTGTGTGTGTGTGTGTGTGTGTGTGTGTGTGTGTGTGTGTGTGTGTGTGTGTGTGTATGGTTTTGTGAATTATAATCATCTTTCAAGCCCCACTTTTAAGTGATTCAGAACCTGCCACTTTTTACCATATAGGATTTATTCATTGACACTCTAATTCATTTAGTCTTGACTGTTTATTTGTAGGGCACCTGGAAGATAGGTACCTAGTTTTCGCTCTCTAGAGAAATCTCCTAGGTGACACTGAGGTATCTTGCAGGGTTGAAAAGGAAAATGCCCTCATTGTCCAGGAAGGTAACATAAATGTTCAATTATAAATGATCAGTAGTTTGGTCTATGGTCAAGGGAAGAATATATATCCTATGCTTAAAGTTGTTCAGCTTATAAAATATACCCACTACAATAAAATGAAAAATTATTGCTTTCACCATGAGAGTAGAACAAAAGCTGTCATTATTTTTCCTGCTGGAAGTAATGAAGTATAGTTGATGAGTTTGAGACCCATGATTTTACTGAAAAAAAAAAAAATTTTTTTTTTTTTTTGAGGCAGGATCTCATTCTGTCGTCCAGGCTGGAGTGCAATGGTGCTATCTTGGCTTACTGCAATTTCTACTTCCTGGGTTCCTGCCTCAGCCTCTTGAGTACCTGGGACTACAGGTGTGCATCACCACACCCTGCTAATTTTGGTGTTTTTTGGTAGAGACGAAGTTTCACGATGTTGGCCAGGCTGGTTTTAAACTCCTGACTTCAAGTGATCTGCCCGCCTCAGCCTCCTAATGTGCGAAATTACAGGCGTGAACCACTGTGGTGGGCCAATTTTTTGTTAAGAAGAAATGTCTAGTCATCGGGTAGCACATGTATTATTTCTTTCTCTTACATATGAAGAGCTGATATTTTGAAGTTAATATAAACATATACAACTTCTTATGTATTTTTTAGACTACGTACTTATCAATGAGATTAGTAGAATCCTTTCCTAATTGAGGGACATGATATACATGTTGAGATATTATAATGTTATGATGAAAATGCTAGGTTGGAATGTTTCTTATAATGAGCTACTGTAACTGAGTTCTGTTTTTCTAATATTCCTCAAGGTAAACTCTGTATCTGTTTCTGTGATTTTCTTTCTTTTGGTTTATTTCTATTTATTTTTTCCTTTTGAATTACTACTACTTTTTTCTTTCTTTTGAGTCATTTCAGCTTCTTATTTTCTGCAGATGTTACATTTGAAAGAAATTCTAGCGTTTTCAAACAGCTATGCCTAGATAGCATAAGTAATGTCTGTTATAAAGAAATTACTTATGCTCAGGAATAATTGCTGGTTGCTAAATAGGAATCACAAAATTATTTCCATGGAATAATGCAGCAAAAAATTTAAATATTTGATGGTGTTTACTTTATAATGCTGCTATAAAAGAAGAAATTACTTGGCTTGGTTTTATAAGGAGTGTGTGTGCATGTGCTTGTGTGTCAGTGGGTATGTGTTATCTAATATGGATATTATTATCAGGCTCAGCATCTTACTTTTTGGAAGAAGTGTGGTGAAAATAAAACCACCTGAAAGTGTTACTGGAAACAGAAACTATGCTGGTGGGGTTCTCTAAGTTCTTCATTTTTATTCTGTAGGTTCAGTTAATGCTCTATACTTATTTGTCCACGGAATTCATTGGTACAGTAAACATATATAATACCATTCGGAGAGTTGGAACAGTGCTTCTCATCATGCACACGCTGAAGTACTACTATTGGGCAGTGAATCCTCAGGATCGAAGTGGTATCACCCCAAAAGGATTAGGTATATCATTTCTGTCTGTATATTACTTTACACAAATGCAAATCAGGATTTAATTTTCCTTTTGTTTTAACCAGTACTGTCATATTATTTGAGCAGTTTCTGTATATTCCATTATGGCAAAATTTATTTTAATCTCATTGATAATGTTAATAGTTTGTCCTACATTGTGGTTTCTAGAGGTTAATAACTTGCTACTTGTATGGAAGAATAATACTTGTGCTGGTATGAGTTGTTTGGGGAACAAGTATGACTAGGATGGTTGTTGTAAGGCACCGAAAATGCTAAGAAATTCTGAATTAGTTTTTAGTAATTGATGCTGAGAATCGATTATCACAATGAGATTCGTTGAAAATGGTGTTTTGGAAATATGGGGGTTTCTTACAGAAGTAGGAGGTATCTGCTTCTCTTAAAGATATAATTAAATTAAAAAATGTTAGTAATTACTTTCTTACATAATGAGGACTAACTAGCTGAAAGGGTAATATTTACTCATCATGTCCAGAAATTCATGTTAAGGTGTCAAAATAAAACATTTGACATATAGTGGCTGTTTTGCTTGTAATTATTGCAATCTCCTTGGAATTGGCTTACATCAAAAAGGGAGGTAATCGGCTCGTATAAACTGGCGGTTTCAGATACAACTTGGTGTAGGTATTCAGAATATGGCCATAGGACCGAATTTGTCTTGCTGTATTTACCAGTTTTTCTGCGTTGGCTGTTTTTACATATTCTCCTCCTTTGTAGTAGCCAGCAGCCAGTCAGTCCACTTTCACATCCATAATAACTTAAATCCTGCGTAAGAGCATCTGCCTATATAAAATATTTCCAATGAAAGTCTCTTTTAGTCTCTTTGTTGCTCATTGGCTTTGATTGTATCATGTGTCCATTTCTGTGGTTATAATTGTTCTGATTGCTTAGAAATGGAGGCATCCTGTACCTTGAAAGACATGGTCTGAGAGTGAAGATGACTTCAGTCACTTGATAAAAATTAAGGGCTGTTGCTTGAAATTAAGAAATAGATGCTGGGGAGTCAAATAACATGCATTCTGATTGTAGTAAGAGGCTTTGGTTGTTTGCGAAAGATTGTCACATTTGGTTGTTTACAAAGATTGTCACATTTGCATACTATTTTTTATATCACTTTCAAAATAAGGTTGGTTTAGTTTCAGAGAATCTGGTATCTGTAATTCAGCAAGCTATGAACCTTTTAAACTGGCAAGGTTGTGGCAGATCTAGACCTGGTTAGAATTTTCTGATGACTATTTCATGGTGCTGTAGGTGTATCATGTACTATACTAGGTGCTAGTTTTGTATTGTCGCCTGCCTTTCATAATTGATTAGTGACCTTGGGAAAGTCTCATTCTTCAAATGAGAGAGCTGGACAAATGTTGTGATACTATTCTAACTCTAGCCTATTATTTTTTTTTTTTGGTCTAGGAATCATATGGAACAAATTTTAAACAATTTTCTTCCTATTTTCATTGATCTGTTCAAGGTCATGGTGGTCCTTTGCTTTGGTGGTCTAAGAACTGTCTGTAAATAGTGATTATTGGGGGAAAATTATAAAATATATGAGGCAAACAGGTCACTAACTTAGGATCTTAGAACAATGAGTATTTGGTTTCAAAAGGTTTCTACTTGGAAAGTAAATGTTTGAGACATGAAAATTAATTTAATGTCAGCCATGTGTGACCAGGGACTTTTTTAAGCAGAGAAGGAGGTGTCAGAGGCAGTCAGAGTAATGTTTCCCTTCTTCATGCATGATACCGTGTGGTGAGGGATTCTTTTTCAGATTTTTGTGTTAGCTTATATAATGATAACAGTAGAAGAAATGTTGTCATACTGAATTCACATATAATAATGTTGAAAATTTAGGTTTTCCTTTGTTTTTTTCTTTTAAACATTTGTTACCTTACTAACAGTCTCAGAGTCTTAAAATAAGTATATTGTTAGTGAATACAAATTTTGTTACCTCATTTTTATGTTTCAGACATTCCTTCACCTATTCAAAGTACAAACGTCCTCATTGTAGTTTCAACATAACCTGTTTCGTATCTTTGAAATATTGTATATACAATGCATGTAAGATTGAACACTTGTCTTTCTAGAGGCATAAAAGAGAGGTCATTCTTTAAGAGACTGACCTTTATGTTTCTTACAAACAAATGGAAAAACTCTTGGGAATAAGAATTTTATATTTTGACAGCTTTGAGTGTACATTTTTCATATACTAAATGTGTACGTGTATTTTTTTTTTTTAAAAGATGGACCACGACCTAATCAAAAAGAAATACTTTCTCTACGAGCATTCTTGTTGATGTTCATTAAGCAATTAGTGATGAAGGTGAGTTCACATTGCTTATCCCATAGCATACTGTGTATTGTAGCTTATAATTTCACATGAAATACAATCTTGGTTTATTTAATTCTTTCCTTGGTTACTATGGTTACACATAGGAAAATACTTTGAAAGATGTTTCCATGTTTGTTTTGGTTCTTTTTTGGAGCCTATATGGATATAAATTGTTGCAGAATTAGGGATTGGTAGTCGTATTTTATGTTATATAAAGTTCTTTAGTAGTTCTTCAGCAAATATTTACTGTGTTTCTGTTAGTATTTGGCACTATTCTTTGCATTGGCAATACAGTTGTCAACAAAACTCCTAAAGGAGATTTCATTTTTATCAGACTCCTTGTAACTGACATTCAGATTTTAAGAAATAGTATTTCTGTATACATGTACCAGGTAAGTGTATGAGCCTTTAGAAGTGGTCACATTTTGGCCGTTTCCATTTTATTACAGGTAAAGTAAAATTAATACTCGGAAGAAGGCATTTTAGTTTTATAAGATAGCAATATATAAATGTACTTGTTACCAATATTTTTTTCAGTATTTTCCTATGTGATTTTATAATGCTTTATTAGTTGTCACATAAGATAACTACAAGTGAACGTAGCATTTAGTATACCTTTCAGATTCAGATACCTTATTTCCTTTTATTAAAAAAAAGTATCCTTTGAATTGTCTCTGTTTTGTTGCTGGTTCCTGGTGCATAGTTTTTTGTTTTCCAATTTTTTTCTTGTTTTTTTTTTTTGATTGCAGATTTTTTATTGATTAATATACTGATAGAGTCAGTTTAAATTTTTCATACTGAATTCATGTTTAAAAGTGCAGTGTTGTTTTTTTTTTTCCCCCAGTGAGATTACTGTTCAATTTTTAGGTACTTGACACTTCAACTTTATAATTTCAGAAACTGTTCATTTTATTCTCCACATTTAATTTCAGTTGAAAAGGTGTCTTCTGTATTTAGAGAAGTAGTAGGTGTGGATATTACTTTTTAATTTATCATTATTATTTTTGCTGACTTAAGGATTCTGTAGCTTTAGTAAGTAGGCTATCATATTATATAAGGTGTTGAAAGCAGGAAGCTGATGTTAAATCTCTTTTGACCTCTATATTGTCTGGAATACTGATGTCTTTAGTGCTTCCCCAAATTTTTGTTTTAAATTTAGATTCTCTATTACATTATATTTATATATTTATACTAGCTGACCAATTTGACAAATCTATGTGTATAATTTCTCTTTAAATATTTTTTCATATGTAAACATAAGATATTATGTATTATGTTTTTGAAGGATTCTGGAGTAAAGGAAGATGAATTACAGGCCATTCTTAATTACCTACTGACTATACATGAGGTAATATTTGAATTTTATCTTTTGAAATTTTATTTTTTGAAGCTACATTAGACTTTTAAAAGTACAAATTAAAAAAATCTTCAGTAATTATATAACTGTAATGCAGAATAAATGTGTCTAGGAACTAAAGCCTAACAACCTTCATTTAAATATCCTTTATTATCTCAAGATGGACCTTGAGAATAATCATGAAAGGCTTTAAAAAGTACTAACATTGGGAGAGAGATCCAAGATGGCCGTGTAGCAGCAGCTCAGGATTGTAGCTCCCAGTGAAAGCGCAGAGAGCGAGTGGATGCCGCAATTGCAGACGAATTTTTGATGCCCACAGACTGGGAGATTCCCGGCGAAGGAGCCACA
>CAUYQU010035196.1:0-85332 GCA_963574635.1 Cheracebus regulus
GTTGGCTGCTTATTTGTTATTATCATCCCCTATTCCTTCCTGTCTCCATTGTTAAGCACAATTATTGGCATAAAAGAGGTTTTTAATACCCATTTTTAAACTGCATTCTAGCCTGGGCAATAAAACAAGAATCCCATTCTCCCTTTTTCTTTTCCTCTTTCTCTCTTTCATTCTTTTTTTTTCTTTTGCTGTTTCTTTCTCCTTTTCTTTTTCTAAAAAAAAAAAATACTTTATCTCTACCTCATCTCTCTTATCTTTGTTATATTAATTTTAGTCCTTCAAATGGTTAATTTTATGTGTTTAATTTTTTCTGCTCTATTTATCATACTTTCAAACTTACATCAGTGTCGTGCTTCCTGCTAATGTAACAGGATATTAGCAATTCTACTCTTCCTTCTCCCCAGTTGCTATTCTTCACCTGGAGTGAGACTGCTGGTGAGAGAAAGCTGGCTCGTATTTGGGGCATTTGAGGACATGCAGTTGCACAATAGATGAAACGATTGTGTAATAAAAATGCAGTACACCTGCTCAGAGTGAATTCTTATTAGGTAAAAGTCCATAAGCAATATGAAGTAATTGAAATAGGATGCATGCTTTTGCTAGTTGATAAAACTCAGCCGAGCCTTTCAGCGATGCTCTACCCTGCCTTGAAGCCATCACCTGAGATGATCAGGGAAGACAAGTACAAGCTTTCAGGAAAAGGCTAAAATAGGCTAAGGGAAATTAAGTATAGAAACTCTGCTTAGGCAGCTCAGAGATAATTTAAGTTTATCTGATGTCAAGAGACTTAGTGAAGTTTAATTTAATGCTGGGAAGATAAGAAGCAACAACTCCATTAATTGGGAACTACCAGCATCATCAGATTTCCTGATCCTTTTCGATCTGCTGGTATCATTTGCTGTTAAAGAAGCCACATTTTACATTTTACAGGGATCTTTGGAAGCATGCTAATAATGTCCTGCAATACCACCTTCCATGTATTCCAAGTTGATACCATTTAATTTGGTCTTCTCTGTGACCAAAATTGTGTGTTTTGGGTTTGGTTTTAGGTTGATTCTAAAGGTTGAAAAACCGTAAACAGCATTTCTTATTTTCTTTTCTTTTTTCTTCAGGCAGAGTACTCTGTCACCCAGGCTGGAGTGCAATGGTATGATCTCAGCTCACTGCAACTTTAGTCTCCCAGGTCCAAGTGATTCTCATGCTTCCAGCCTCCCGAGTCGTTGGGATTACAGGTGTGTGCCACTACGCCTGACTGATTTTTGTATTTTTAAAAATAGAGATGGGGTTTCACCATGTTGGCCAGGCTCATCTCGAACTCCTGACCTCAAGTGATCTACCTGCCTTGGCTTCCCAAAGTGCTGGGATTACAGGCATGAGCCATTGCACCTGGCCCATAAACAGCATTTCTGATGTTATGACTGTGTCGTTGTTTTTGAGTTGCAAGTAAAATAAACCAATTTTAGAAAAGCAAAAGGAATTATGTTTTTTTGGTAGGGGCTGGAGGGTGGGTCTCAGAGTCCCTGGAATGGATGGAAAATTTAGAGAACTGGGCTCAGAAACAGGGTGCTATCACCATCGTAAATTTATGGTAGATTTAAGTCCTAAGGTGGGGAGTTTGATAGGTTCCACCCACAGCCATAAGAGGAACGAAAGGGTAGGTAGAAGAATCTCTCAGAAAGACTCTTTAGGGATTTCTTAGATTTCTTTCAGGGGTTGCGGGCCGGACACCTCAAGCACAGTTTCACCAGGACTGTACCTTGTTAAAGGGAAAGACTTACTCAAAGGAAACAGATGAATTATTAGGAAGCATGCTTGGATGTCAGGCAGTGAAAAAAAATGTATGCTAAGGATCAAATGCTGCCTGACATTAACAAGCCTGAGGAGAATCTAGGTCTTTTCAGGGCCATAAAAGGTCTGATTGCAAAGAGATAGGGGAGGAAGGAAGGACGTCACCATACACTGAAGCTAAACTGAAAAAGTCATGTCATCATTCACTAAACAAGATCAGAAAAGCACCTAAAATGGTATATCTGGGAGTTTAGACTTTTCTGCTTTACAATGGTTATATTCCAAATAGTGAAGAGAGATTGGAGAGTATTTCAAAGTATTTCTGCTTGCCTGAAAAGTTTTTTCTATCTTATTTGATTAATTTAAGATTCAGTGTCTCGCATATTACTAAAATATTATTTATCTTAACTTGTGAGTGCATAATCAATACTGTCTATCCCTGATTAAATAAAATATGAGACTTATTCTGTTTTATTCTTCAGTTGCTCTCTGACCAGAAACTGTGCAGAGGGTAGATTGCTCGCATTATTTTTAACCATACTGTTTTTCTTAACTTTGTCGTAGTGCCTTGTTTTAGGATTGCAGAAAGAGCTATTTGGATTCTGAAATCCTCAAGTTAACAAAATATATAGGAAATGACTTTCTGAATTTCTAAGAGTTTTTTTTTTTTTTTTTTGAACTAGGTCTTCACTGGGACAATTAAAGCTGATAATTGGGAACTGCCTTGATAGTTCAATAAGAATATCCTCTTGCCTCACTTAACATGAAAGTGGATTTCTTGGCTGTAACTTGAATAGCTGTATTTCTCCTTCCTTCCCTTCACTTAGCTAGTCAGGTCTTTGGCATAAGCTTCCTTAGAAGGAATGTAGATACTGAAGAGAGGATGCCTTCTTTCAGATTTTGTGAACATCCAGTGGGGATGTGGTTGTGTTGTAAGCCTGAGAATTGTTTACCAGATGGCTAATGTGATTGACTTCTCTATTATAACTTTAAAAAATAATTACGTGGTCAACTGCTATTTGAAAAAAGAAAATCTCAAATTAGATTTTTATTTCCATTTTAAAATAGAAATGTTTCATGATTAAGAAAAATAAAGCCTTTATGTTTTCTTTAGGCATATGTAGAACTAGAAGCAAAAGACTGAGTAGTTTTATCTAATTGTGCTCATTGAAAAATACGTAAAGTTCAGTGAACTAATATCTGACATTATTTTAATATTCTAGGCCTTACAGCTTTATAATTCAATTTATAGTACCTCTGTAGAAATTTGTTTCATTGATTTTTGAGGAAAAGTAAAAGTTATTTTGGGGATGGAACAAGAGAACCCATTCCGTCTTTCACTGTCCCCTTTTACTTTTGTTACTTTCCTCTTCCTGAACTAATTTTTCTTTTCCCTTTAGAGAAATCTAAAGGTCATCCTTAATTTCTCTTTCTGCCTCATCTCCCACCATGATCAACTGCCTCTTAAATATCTCAAATACATCTGGAATCCATTGCATTTTTTCCATTCTCATTGCCCAAGTTCAGACTTATATGATCTCTTTTGATGACAACTGTGACAATTTCCAGGCTCAGCTTCTTCCATCTCAATCCACGTATTCTTTCTTTCTCTCTCTCACTCTCTCTCTTTTTTTTTTTTGAGGCAAGAATCTTGCTCTGTCACCTAGGCTGGATTGCAGTGGCACCATCTTGCTATTGCCTCAAAAGTTCAAGCAGCAATCCATATTTTCTGTTGGTACGAGTTTTTATTCAAAAATGCAAAATACATTTGCTTAAAACACTTCAGCAATTTCATTTGAATTGTGAAATGAAACCCAAACTTAGTTTGGAATATGAGGCCCTCTATAATACATCTCCTGTGCTCTTTCTATCTTTCTCACTGACCACTTCTATTCACATATATTCCAGCAATACTGGACTTTTTGTAGTTTTCTGAATACTTGCTTCTCTTTAAAACCTTTATGCCGTTTCCTGTTTTTCTGAGACAATGTACGCCATCCTCCATTGTTTCCCTAGCACACTCTTGTTGAGATATTCCTTCTCTTTGATGCCTTCTGATGCTTCCAGCAAAATCAGTCACCCTCTATTGTATTACGTTTGCATATATTGTATTATTCTTCTATTGTGTTACCTTTGTATTTGCTTTTTGTTTAGAACTGACTACTATTTTATAATTATTCATTTACTCCTCTGTTTTCCTATTTGCCTCTCAGTTTCTTGAAAGTAGAGGCTCCGGCCTAGCAGCTAGCTCCAGACCTGTCATGAATTAGGTGGGAATAAATGTAGATTTTTAAGGATATATACTGGCATTCATTTTTCTAATAATAAAGCTGTCATTTTTGTTCCTGGAACCAAGCTGGGTCCAGCTGTGTTTTCTCAAGGCCCAATAACAAGAAGTAGACAAATTAGGAAAGAAGGGAATTTATTGCTATAAGCAGATACAGGGAGAGGCTGGAGATAATTCCACCAGACCAACTCAAAGTATTACAGTTTTCTTAGAGCTTATGTAGGTTGGTGTTATGTGCCTACATGCAGTATAGAATTCACCTGAGTCTACTGGTAACTAATTTTGTTTCAATTAGAAGGTCAAAGGCAAAAATGCTTGCTAAGTCTGATTAAGCTACGAGGGCCCCAGTACCTTCAAGGCCTGCCTACCGTGGTACCAGAGTGATGATTTCTATTTTATCTTCTTTACAGCTTGGTCTGGAGAGCTGCCTTAGACTCTCCAATGAGTCCGTTCAAACAGCTGTTACCTTGACTTGTCTCAGATTTCATCGACCTTGGATGGTTCCTGGTGCTAGGAATGTAAGACTGTCTATTATTTTGGCTTGTTCCAAGTTAGGGAGAAGCCCATGCAAGGCTCCTACTGACCATATGTTTTGTTTCTAGCTTTGATGTCTGGGCACTGATTTCCCTAGGTTTAATTATTTGCTCAATATTAAGGCAGTGCTGTGGAAATTTGTCTGTGTAACTGGAGTGCTTTGCAGGCCTGTCTGTGTGATTGTCAGGGAGAATTGGCCTGCCACAATTTTTTTCTTCAGTGTCAGATACTGTGCTGGGTCTTTACATTTTTTGTTTCTAATCTGTAGAACAAATACTTTAAGAAAAAGCTAAAACATTTGCATTTAACAAATGAAAGCACTGAATCTGAAATGTTAAGTAATTTTCTAAAAATTACACTGTTATTAAGGGGGTAGGGCCAAAAAAAAAAAATCTAAGTTAAATTTATTTGTTTTCCAGATTCATGTTTTCTCCACATCATGGTTCCTTCCCCTCTCCTTAGTGCTGATGAAGTAGAGATATAAATCATTTTGAGTCCTTTTTTTTTTTTGAGATGGAGTCTTGCTCTGTTGCCAGGCTGGAGTACAGTGATGTAATCTCAGCTCACTGCAACTGCTGCCTCCTGGGTTCAAACAATTCTTCTGCCTCAGCCTCCCGAGTAGCTGGAACCACAGGTGCACACACCACTCCTGGCGAATTTTTTGTATTTTAGTAGAGACAGGGTTTCACTATGTTGCCCAGGGTGATCTTGAACTCTTGAGCTCAGGCAATCTGCTCGTCTCGGCCTCCCAAAGTACTGGGATTATAGGCGTAAGCCACCAAGCCCAGCGGAGTCCCAATGCTTTAGATGTAACAACACCCTGTGTACATGTACAACATTGTGGGTCATATACTAAACATATTTATAATCTATTGCTGTGTAACAAATTAATTCCAAATTCAGTCTTAGCTTACAATCCTGAAAGTCTGGAATTTGGGCACAAATTAGGTGGGTGCTTGAGGCCTCTCATAAGATTTCAGTCAAACCGTTGGCCGGGCTGCAGCCTCACTGGCCATTTCAATCATGTGATTGTTGACAGGATTCAGTCCTCAAAGGCTTTTGGATTGAGGGCCTCAGTTCCTCACTGGCTGTTGGCTGGAGGCCTCTCTCTCCATTCCTTGCCAATTGAGTCTCTGTCTAGGACAGCCCTCATCCTACAACTGGTTTCCCTCAGAATGAGCTAGCCAGGAAGAGAGAGTGAGTACTCATGACAGAAGCCACAGTCTTTATAATGTAATCTTGGAAGTGACATCACATTACTGCTGAATAGAATCTATATTCTATTCATTAAAAGTCAGTAAGTAGTTCAGGCCACAATGAAAGGGAGGGGATTACACAGGGATGTTAGTGCTAAGATGTGGTTATCATTGGGACTTATCTTAGAGGCTGCCAACTGCACAAGCTAATGAAAGCTTTCACTCTTAAGGACAGAAGACAGTATCATAGAAAGATGTATTCAAAGCTTTTCTAGAATAACATAATGTTGGCTTTACCATGTTGTATGTAAGACATCTGCATATATATATATATATATTTTTTTTTATTGCATTTTAGGTTTTGGGGTACATGTGAAGAACATACAATATTGTTGCATAGGTACACACGTGGCGGTGTAATTTGTTGCCTTCCCCCCCTTCACCTATATCTGGCATTTCTCCCCATGCTATCTCCCCCCAACTCCCCACCCCCCACTGTCCCTCCCCTATTTCCCCCCAACATACCCCAGCGTATAGTGCTCCCCTCCCTGTGCCCATGTGTTCTCATTGTTCAACACCTGCGTATGAGTGAGAACATGCGGTGTTTGATTTTGTGTTCTTGTGTCAGTTTGCTGAGAATTATGGTTATGGAACTCATTTTTAAGGATTGTTATGAAGATCGAATAAATTAAGATTAGAAAAGTTCTCAGAATGGTGGACATATTAAGTGCTGTAGGAGTGTTGGTTAATTTAGCAAATGCAGGTATGTTTAGCTTTGACATATTCTTAATGAGAAAAGTTCACAACTTGCAAATGAAATAAATAATTTACACAGCCAATGGGTCTCTGAGATATTGCTTAACTAAGAGGCAGTGTTACCTCATGTAGATAGTTTTCAGAGCCAACTGTAGTTAAGAAAACATAAATATATTTAAAATAAGATAATAAGGAATGACTGCTTCCAGGTGAGAAAATTATCTCTAAGAAATATGGTAGAGATTATATAGAGAAAGTTTTCTAGTAAAAGTTACCAATCAACCTCAAGAGTAGGTGACAAAGTTGAAGACATGCCAAAATCATTCTCCCCGGGGGGAAAGGGAAATCTGCAGTCATCCCCATCTGTGCTCTATTTGGCTCAAGTTCTGCCAAAAGCAAGAAATTGCTTATCAAATGGACAGGGTAGAAAATCTCTTGCATTTCCTCTGGAAGCATCTCTAATTATAATTGATCCATGACCCTTTCCCTCAATTTGGTTCTAATCCAATAAAATGTTCCTCAAAATTTCATCAAAGAAGTTTATATGAGAAACAACCATTGATACATTGTAAGTATAAGGTAGTTACAGATGAAAATGGTCCCTAAATTAGAACAATTATCCCATATTTTTAAAAACTGTTTCTGATCCATGTAAAAGTAACCAGGAGATTTCCCAGGTACACCTCTTTGCTCACAGACTGTAACTCTTTCTTCAGATACCCCAGTGATCTACAGTGATGTGAAGACCTAAGAAAGAAGCTTCAGCAGTAAGTGAACTTCTTAATTTTTATAGTAAAGAGAATAATTAACAGCTCAGATATTTGACCTTTGGCTGATATACCATGCAACTTGAGACCACCTTGAGAAAAATGCTGTCTTTTACCAAGTGTAAATAATAAGCCAAATAATATATATTTCCTTTAATTTTGACAGAAGACTGTCATGAATTTAAATATTCAGTCCCTAAGTGATTTCTTATCACGTACCAGTGAATATGTAGGCCCCTTTCATAAAAGTGAACTTGTGAGTTACAATAAGAATGATAAGACTAGAAACATCCATATACTTACAATACCAAGAAGACCTGAGGTCATACCCTTCAGATCTGACACCTTAAGGATGTGCTTGGGTTGACTTCTGCAAAATTAGAGGTGATGGATTCCTGGGAAAAGTTGTAATACATTTCTAAAGAAATTTCTTTGCCTGCCCAGAGTCTCATGTGAAGACAACAGGCATATGGTCCCTTGGGGATTGATGTCACTTTGAGACAGCTGCAGCACCAGCTAAGATTAAAATTCCAGGGCAGAAGAGTGTCTGAATGAAGACCCAGTGTTTAACATGTAACTAATGACATCATTCTCACATGCTCTAAGCACCGGGAATGACCATTATCCCTAGGGACAACACAGTTCCCATTTTTTTTTAAGTAAGCAGCGGTTTACTTTTTAAAAAGTGAAGACCTTTTTTTAAAGAAACTGTGATTAATACTTGACCTAGATAATTTTTTTCTACAAAATGGCAGCCTAAGAAATTGTCCTAAAAGAAGCAGGAGCCCCTCACGACAAGTCACTTAGTAATAAAAGTGAGCATTTCCTGAGTACTCAGTGTTTCAGATATTCCCAGTTCCCTCCTTTGGCCCCTTCCAAAATTTCCCTCAAGACAATTCTTATTTTCCTTGTTTATTAGAGAAAGGATCTTCCAGTGCTACCCTCTCCTGATTCTGAGGGAGCTGTCTTCAATCTCCTACACATCTTACTCAACACACCTCTTGAGCTGTTTCACCCATTCCCATCATGATGATTGCCTTTATCTTCCTTTGGTGTTTAGAGCACTATATCCCCCCATCACTAGCTTATATCACAGGTACCTCTAACTCGAGCTTCCAAAATGGTACCTGTTCCTGTCCACCATCCATTAAGGTCCTCAAAAAAGATAAACGGAATTTCCTTTCATATCATCTTCTTTTATCTCTTTTTATTGGGCACTGGTGATTATTTCTCGAAAATGTATCCTCAAATTCTCTTCATCTCCACTGCCACACCCCAGTCACAGTGAGTAGTCTGGTTACCTAGGAAAGGGCCACAGCCCCTCTGTCCACTCGACTTCAGCACCTCTGTTGTGGACAGCTCCACCCCCGCACACTGCCAGAACGCTGCACTAAGGGCATGGGTCCCTTTCTTTGCTGTCTCAGGCCTTCTCTGAAGCCATGATCCTTTATCCACCTAACTGGTGCAATCCTGACATGTGAAAAACAATTCTGCATCACCGAGGGACAGGAGTCAGGGTATAAATTCTCTGCCTCTGCCTCTCTTTCCTCCAATCCAGTGGGGCAATTATGAGGCCTGCTCTATGCCCACGCGTATCAAACATTAGAGGGCATCAGAATCACTGATTCTGAAGAGCTGATTAAACCACACATTGCTGAACCTTGTCTCCAGTGATTCTGACTCAGTAGGTCTGGGGTGGAATCCAAGATTCTGTCTTTCTAATGAGCTCCCGGGCGATGCTGAGGCTGCTGGTACAGATACCACACTTTAAGAACCACTGTTCTACGTGATTCCTTAGAGGGCTCCCAGTAGGAATGAGCTCCAGTTGCCCATAGCAGCAACCAGCTCATTAAATAAACTTTTATTGATTTTTTTTCTCCCTTTCTGATTTTATTCTTTTCATTCTGGGATCCAGGAATGATATCCCTAATAAATAACCTGCCAGCCAGTTCTGTACCTCACACTCTACTTTCAAGGGAACCCAGCCTAGGACAAGGACCACATTGTCTCTTATTTGAATTTCTTAGCCCCCAACTTGTCTACCTGCCACCAACTGTCCCACTTGAATTCATTCTTCACATAGTGACCCAAAGGATCTAAGACACAAATTGGACGATGTGACTTCCTTGTTTAAAAGCATCCCATATTCCCATTGCCCTTTGGTAAAATCCAGACTCTTGGGATATTTTAAAGGATTTTTCTGACTTGAGCCCTTGGTTTCCAGTTACATTTTGTGACATTCTCTTCTTGTAGGCTTTGCCTCAACCATTCTAAAATTCTGTCTGTTATCCGGTCCCCAAGACTGTTCTTGCTGCTGGGTCTTCACACAGACTTTTTCATATCTTTGTTTAATAAGTTTCCACTCACTATTTGCATCCGAGCTTAGAACTCACTTAGGTGCCTTTTTTCTGATGCCATGGGTAAGATTAAGTACTGAACCCTTAATTACTTACCATAACCTTTACTACACTCATTTGGTATTGCTGTTTAATTGCCTGTCTCCCATACTAGGCTGTACATGCTATGAGAACAAGAACCATTCCATTCTCACAGACCATTGTATCCCAGCCCATAGCACAGACCTGGAGTACAGAAAGCATTCTGCAACTATTTGTTGAAAGCACACATGATTAAATGAATGTTATTATTTCAGTTTTATAGACTAGCAAAATGGAGCATGAGTAAGTTAATAACTCAAATCAGGGTGACCCCAAAGCCCAAGGTCTTCTACTAGAATGGACCCAATGGAAGTGCCATCTGAGGGACAGCAGAAGACAGCTCCATAGGAGGACTCTGTCCAACAAGAAACAGAACCTGAGATGGAAGGGTGTGAAGCTTTTGGGACTGTTGCCATTTGGGCCAAAACTTATGATAGAACATAAAGACCACCAATACTCTATATTGTCTGGGTGTATAATTCCCCAAAGTTGTTGGTTTCCTTTTTTAAAGATGATATTTTGATTTCCTTTTATTAGTATAACACATTATTTGCTATACTGTGGTGAGCCTGCTTGCCAATATGGTTGGTTTTCCAATACAGCATAATATGGTTTGGCAGTCTCCCCACCAAAATCTCATCTTGAATTGTAGCTCCCACAATTCCCATGTGTTGTGGGAGAGATCCAGTGGGATGTAATTTAATCATGGGGGTGGATCTTTCTTGTGCTGTTCTCATGATAGTAAATAAGTCTCAAGAGATCTGATGGTTTTATAAAGGGAAGTGCCCCTGCACAAACTCTCTCTTGCCTGCCACCATGTAAGATATGGCTTTCACCTCTCAGCCACATGGAACTATGAGTCCATTAATCCTCTTTTTCTTTATAAATTAGCCAGTCTTGGCTATGTCTTTATCAGCAACATGAAAATGGACTAATACAGAGTGGTTTTTCCAGTGGGGAGGAGGAATGATTAAAGAGATGAATAGGTTCAACTACATAATTATATCACATCTCCAAGAGGCACTATGGCTAATCTTGCCAAACATTTCTCTGAATCATAATTATGTACACATAACCAGCACTCCTGTCTCCTTCAAAAGAGCAATTTGATATATATTCTAAAACACCAAAATCTTGTCATGAGATCCCTGTAGGCTGAGGGTATCTGAAGTTTCAAATGGGTTTCTTTGAGGAAGTTTATTCCTGGTATTGCCTAAAATGAGGGTTGTTTAAAATACAGTGGTCTTTGGCTTGATCTGTTTATTTTGTATGTGTGTGTATGGAGGATTATTTCTGTTGTTTTATTTTTAAAGAAAGAAAGCTATAGTTATAATAAGACAGGCACTTTTCTAGTTTTAACATAGTCCAGTATTTTATGTTTGGAAGTCATGGCTTCTAAGTTGCCATATATTTCCAAAGAATGGATTTAGGTTTCTGTAGCTGTAAATCTGGGCAGAAATCCAGTTTTAATGAAGGTAAGGGAACTGAAAGCCATTTGGTAGAGGTGGAAGGGGGTGCATGGATAAATACCACCATTATCTACTTGATGACATTCAGTTGAAACAGGACTTGGCCTAAGCCTAGGTCAGATTTAATTTACAACACTGAAAATTAAACCTATTGGTTTCCCATCACTCTGAGAATAGATGGTCTGGCTCCTGCTTAACTCTCTGCCTTACACTTTCGGTCCTCTCTTACTGAATGGGAGGCACCTTGGGCCTCTTGCTGTGCTGTGAACACACAAAACTCATTCCAGACTCAGTCTGCAGACTTGTTGGTGTCTCTGCTTGGAACGCACTTCCCACAATTGCCTGGGATGTATGCCTTCACTTTAGTCAAGTCTCTGCCCAAAGATCTCTCCAGAAAGCCTTCTCCTGCCCAGCCTACCTAAAATACTTTTTTCATCCCCTTCTTTCTCAGTCCATGTACCACACGTTTACTTTTCATAGTACTGGTGGGTATCTGACACTGTTCATTATCTCTTCCCACCACTAGAATTTGAGCCTTATGGGGCAGAGACTTGGTGTCTTTATTTTGACCACCATGTTGTCTTCGGCACTCGGAACAACACACATTATAAAATAGATGTTTAGCAAATATTTTGTGTAAGAATGAATGAATGAAGTAAAATCACAGCATGAGAATGATATCAAAAATTGGATCAATAGGCAGCAATAAAATAGCAACCGTTTATAGTTTTCATTTCTCCTGTCAATGGTAGGCTTTTTAGGCATGTGTTTGTTTCTCTACATGGCAGTTCATCATTAAAAGCCAGAAACCATGGCCCCATCACAGGATATGAAAAAGTGTGAGAAAATAGCTCTCCTTTAGAATCACAGATAGAAACTGTTGTGATGATTCTTTCCTGTGAGTGGTGCACAGACCACAGCAGGAAGCAAAGGGCAGGACTGCTCTGTCATTAAGCCTAATGCTTTATTTCTAATGACTTCATCAATGCCAAGGTCACTCTACTGAGCAGGCTATCAGGGAAATCATCAGTTCACTGTCACAGCACTATGAGATGTGGCTCTTATTGGCTTATACATAACAGCTAAGAGATTTTTGCTTTTGAGGTTTCTCTTTTCTTATATTTTCCTCATAACAGCTAATTTATTTCAGATCAAGTATTTACAAATCTTCCAGTGACCCAGGCTACCAAACAATGCTAAGTTTTACAATGAACCTAGGTGAAACTATTGATCTGCAGCTTCCTCACATCTTCATGGAACAAAAGAGAGTTTGGGCCTTACCCTGGACGAAGCTTTAACTTAAGGGAATGTTGTGGCTGCTTTTTTTTTTCTTTTTTTTATCTCCACCACTTAAACCTTCTCCATATTAGCAATGAGGCTGTTTCACTTTACCATTTGTGTGTTCACCAGAGTGACATTTTTCATTCCTTCAAGAATTTTTCCTTTGCATTTACAATTTGGCTAACCATTTGGCATAAGAAGCCCAGCTTTCAGCCTATCTTGGCTTTCAACATGCCTTCCTCACTGAATGTAATGATTTCTATCTTTCAATTTAAAGTGACAGATGTGAAACTCTTCCTTTCACTCGAACACTGGAGAGCTTTGTGGGACTATTCACTGGCTTAATTTTAATATTGTTTTGTTTCAGGATATAGGGAAGCTGAGAAATGGAGACTAGAAAATGGTTTGGTGGTAGTGGTCAGAACAAACACAACATTTATCAAGTAAGTTTGCCATCTCATATGGCACTGTTCCCCTTGTCAAAAGTGTTCTTCTCATTTCTTCTCTGCTTCTGCTGAAGACAATTTCAGTCACCTTGTTATTAGGCAAAGTATGATTCCACTAAGGGTTTGTCTTTGTCTCATGTGCAACATTCACTCCATAAGCATGTTTTATTTGCTTTACCCCCAAAATAGATTGTGAATTACACTGCTTCTCATGACCTTAACATTACCACCTTCATCCAAGGCATTTTTATTTTGCCTGAATTTCTGAAATAGCCTGTTAACTACTCTTCTTGCTTTCTAGCCCAGTCTATTCTTTAGACAACTACTGGTGTGATAACTAAAAAGATAAATCAGGCCATGGTGCTGCAATGGTTAAAGTCAACAGTGCCAACTCTTTACATTTAGGAAGAATAATCCATACTTCTAAAATGGCTGCAAGTTCTAATTACCCAGGGGGCTGGAACTGAGACTTGGCTGCATATTAGAACAAACTTGTGGATTTCACAAATTATTGATGCCTGGGTCCCACCTCTAAAGATGGTTATTTAATTAGTAGGAACTTCAGCCTGAACATCAGGACCTTTTTAGAGCTCCTTTTGCAATCTGAATGTATAACAAAGTTTGAGAATTAATAACTAGTGAGTTTTTTGGGGGTGGGGGGAAGAAAGAACAATTCTCCACAGAGCTGGAAGATGGATTTACCCCCAAAGATTATGATTTTATTGGTGTAGGTTGGGACCCAAAAATGCACCTCAGTGTTTTCTTAAACCTCCCAGGAGATTCTACAGAAATATCTGGATTGAGAACCTCAGCTCCACACCACCTTGTCCCTGACTGTTCCTCCAATCACACTGACCTGTTTGTGAAGCACATTTTTTTCCTCTAGGCTGCACTATCTCACTGGTGATTTAATATCAGTTTTACTAAAGCTTATTTAACATATTTGAAGAACAATCACATGGAGACATTAATCATATTATGATCAGCTACATTATTCCAAATCGCTAGGCTCAGTTTCAGCTCATCTGACCTTTGTCTTGGTTAAAAACTTGTGGTTGCCTTTTCTGCAAGGGCAAGTGGTACAAAAAGCATCCCCCTACATTTCTATCTGACATTTCAGATTCCTGACCTGGATCCTTCAGAGCAGATTACATAGAAAGCAGGCTGATGTACCACTTTGCCCTTCACAACCATGGTCAGAGTCAACTCTGTTTATAAGAAAACACTTGGGAAACAGATACTAGGTTGCCCCCCTTTTTTATTTATCTGTCAACATTTGGGAAATAAATCAGGTATCCCAATTCTTCCACTCTAAAGTGCAAGGCAGAAATGAGAAAAATGTCATGAATATGTTTAGTTTGTGTCTAACTGAATATATATTTTCCAGATTATCACCTGGGGATTTTTTCTTTCAGAAATACAAAGTTAGTTTCCTCCTATGACTTCTAAGTTTGTGTCACTTCCTTCTGCTGACAAGTAGATAAAAAAAATGTATTTCTTCCCAGTCAGAAAGGAAGAAGAGGTATCAAGGAGACAAGGATTAAGGACTGAAGAAGGACATGAGAATCTCCTGCTCCAGAAAGCGCCATCTCCACTACCTGAAAAATTACAGAAACATTTCCCCTCCGAAAAACTTCTCTGAGACTACAATTTGGGGAATTTTAAAATGCAAATAATCGACATTAATATAAATCTTTAACTTCATACAGTTACTTTTGCAATGTCAATGGATATTGTAATGGTAGATTAATGTACACTACTCTTGGAGAATCATAAAAATCACAGAATGTCTGTGTTTGATAGACATCAGAGAATACTAGCAGCTTATTTCATAGATGAAGAGTGTGAGCCTTAATGGGAATTTGGTGACTGGAATAGAAGTTCAAAATAAGACTGATGCTTACATTTTTAGATACAATGAGATTACTGCCAATGTTTTCTGCAAGTTAGCCTACCCTATTTTAATTTTTTTGAATAAATATTCCCATACTCTCCTTAATTTAAAAATGTTGCTATGGCTTCCCAAAATAATGATAGATTTAATGCTAAGTAGAATAGATGGGCAAAGAAAATCACATTTCTAAAACTAAAACAAACATTATGAAAAGTGATTTTATGGCTCTTTAGAAAAACTCTGATATACAGCTTTGACATATATATTTTAAAAAGTCATTTATTGAAATGATAAGCAATATTATAAAAAGTATCATATGAATACAATAAAGCAAAAACTCCTGAACTTTAGTCCTCAGAACTCATTGGGTTAGCATACAGAATCCTCATTTCATGAATTAAATCTTACGGCTCCCACCTTCTTAGCTGTTAATTATTTAAAACATATTTTAGGTAAATAAAACCTTATCTTGGAGTTTAAGGGAATTCATGGTTGGGTTCTAGAGTTGTATTTTTTTAGTGAGGTAAGGCAGAATTTCTAAGTTCTAGTTATTTTCACAGCATTTCAAGCCCCATCATCTTAAAACATTGTTAAATCAACTCTATAGCTGTCACATGGCTCATGTTCCTCTGCTCACCTCTCACAATCAACTGGCTTTGGTGCTCCACAGCTGCAGCCTCATTTCGGGCTATGCAGGTGTAATTCCCATTGTGCATCAGAGAGAGATTGGAAATCCTCAAGGAGCTTGTGAAGTCAATGTTGTCAATGGTCACCCCAAGGCTCCCAGGGATTGGCCGGCCGTCCTTCTGCCAGGTGATCGTGATGGGTAAGTCCCCTGAGACCACAACACATGGGATGAAGACCCGCTGCCCAATGGAGAATCTTGGGAACTCAAAGGGTTGTATGAAAGGTGGAACTGAAAGAAAAAAGAAAGTAACAGAGGAAAGATATAACTAACTGCTAATTTTACATTTGCTGTTCCTTTAACCCTGTACATGACACTGAAAGAGTAGTAGAGACAATCATAGATAGAGCATAGAAATACAGGAACCGTAGCAAATTTGAAATTATGCTTCTATTATTTGAATTTTCTTAGTTTAAGTAAAAAGCATGGTTCAATTTGTACTTCTTCAAGTTACTTAACTAATTTTGTTCAACAAACTTTTTAAATTTAATAACTATTTTTGAATGAAAAGGTTTCAGACTGTATCCTGTAGTGTAAATAGTGTGAAAGAGGGGTTTAGGCTTGGTTTTCCCTCAAAGCTTTTTAAAATGATGTATACAATAGGAGGTTTCTTTCCTTCTTTGCTACTATGGCACTATAATTACTGTTGGCCCTTCTAATCGTTTAATCCTTGAAACAGGCATATTCTAAATCCACCGAAAACACAGAGACTCCAATTTTGGCTGGATGTGGTGGTTCATACCTGTAATCCCAGCAATTTGGGAGGCCGAGGTGGGAGGATCACTTGAGGCCAGGAGTTTAAGACCTGCCTAAGCAAATTAATGGGACCCTCACCTCTACAAATTTTAAGTTAGCCAGGTACGGTGGTGTGCGCCTCGGATCCCTGCTACTGAGGAGGTCAAGCTGGGAAGACCCCTTGAGCCCAGGAGTTTGAGGCTGAAGCATGTTATGATGGCACCACTGCACGCCAACCTGGGTGACAGAGTAAGACCCTGTCTCTAAAAAAATAAAAATAAATAAATGTAAAATAAATATTCCAATTTTACTGTTGAAGTTCTTTTCTATGTCCAACAACCATTAATTATAATACTTATTTCATATTAGAATAACTACATCTTTATACTGCCTCTCTTAGTTTTCCACATTTTATGTGTGTAACTTTTAATTATGAACTGGTCCATGGCAAGTTATTGGAGTTGTTGATGTATTGCTAAGGAGGTCCAGTTATAGTCTTCAGCCTGGTCCACCATGGACATTGCAAGCAAACTCCACCTGGAAAGCTCTTTCCTCATTCAGTTTCTCTGAGTGATGCCTATTTGTCCAACTTGCCTCAGGAGCACTCTTCCTCAGTGTCCCCCTAGATAATTTCATAGGGTATTAGCATCCTGAAATAGTAAAAATGGAGCCAGAGGAACCACATTTGAATCCTACCTGGTTACTTGATAGTTACAGATCATGAGCAAGGTAATATGCTCTTTCATCAGCCTTATGGATTAGTTATTTATTGCCTTACTTTGCAGCTCAGAAAACTGATGCTCAAAGATGTAACCTTGCCTTTTGTTCTTAGAACTAGTTAACTGTTCTAGGAGGCCTCAAAACATGTCAATATGGCTAATATCAGAGCCTGCAATGTAAGCCTTTTTGTGTGTTTTGCATACATTATTTTAAAGAAAAAATGTTTACTTTTATGCAGGAGCTTGGAAATGACTAAGAGTACAAACTAAGATGAGTAATCATGTGATAATCTAATATAAACCAATTGTTATATTAGGGGTTTTTCCTAATGAAGTCATTAAACATGTCTGCAGCTTGTTCATCAATTCTAAGTCCATTTCAACTATCAGCTTCAGGGAAAGGTAAGGGATCCGGCTGAGAAATGTTAATAGAAAACCATTCTTTTATTTATTTGTTCATTAAATCAAGTCATATTTATTGAGCACGTGGGATGTGTGTGGCAGCACTGAATGTGCTGGGCACACAGCAATAAGGATAACCCATCAGACTCTGCCAGTGGAGCTTTCACGCATAGGCAGCACACAGCAAGGAAATACAGCCATAGTGCTTCTCTCATTTCATATGATCACTATGACTGCTGTCTGCTTTCAAAAGCAGTTGAGAGGTAGAACTCAGGATTGCAAATACAGCCAGAGTTAGAAGAACTAGGTAGCTCAAGTTAGCTCTCACTAGGGCAATTAATTTTGTAAGATGGCCAAAGGTACCGAAGAGCACACTCAATGTCAAAACTGCTGTGGATTCTCCATGTAAAGTTAGAGCTTTGGGATTGAAATGAGCTGATCTGATGCTAACAGAAAAAGGTCTCAGTATGAGGTTCTACCTGGTGCTAGTTGAGAGAATCAGGTCAGATTAAGGTGTGAATGTTCTCAGTTGGAATGTGCTGGAGAAAATACCATGTTGTACCAAAGGTGCTTGTATTTATTTGAATCTTGCCCCCAAGTAGCATAAATGTTCACTATATATGTAAATATTATTAATACTAAATTGACATGCTTCATTAAAGAAAATAATTACATTTCCTCCCCTTTGATTTCTTGAACACAAAAACCTGGTGGTCAGCATACTCAGACAAAGCCTGACTGGTGCTTTGCCATCTGAATTACAGACAATTTTTCTAAGATAAAAACTTTGGAGCCAGACTACTTTGGTTTAAGTTCAGCTATGCTACTTGCTACAGTTACTTAACCCCACTCAGGGTCTCAGTTTCCTTATTTATAAAATACAGTGCTGCCTTGAGTTCTGAATAAGTTAACACAGCAATTAACAAACTTTGTCATGCATCTAAATCAGTTTCTTAGCATTTGTTCTATTTCACAAGCCTTTAAGATGAGGGAAAACAAGTAAGTTGAAAGATTACTGAGCTAATTAATCTCTATCCCTTACAACAGGGAGAAGGAATACATAAGGACTTTCTTTCCATTCTCCAAGTCAAGAAAGAAAGGTAAGACATAGCATATTTTTAAACCTAGCTATTTAATAATAAGGCTAGGTGTGGTGGCTCACACCTGTAATACCAACACTTTGGGAGGCCAAGGCAGATGGATCACCTGAGGTCAGGAGTTCGTGAGCAGCCTGGCCAAAATGGCGAAACCACATCGCTACTAAAAATACAAAAAAATTAGCCAGGCTTGGTGGTAGGCACCTGTAGTCCCAGCTGAAGCAGGAGAACTGCTTGAACCCGGGAGGCAGAGGTTGCAGTGACCTGAGGTCATGCCACTGCACTCCAGCATGGGTGACACAGCAAGATTCTGTCTCAAAAAAACAAAGAAAAGGAAACAATATACAGTGTAGGTTGTAAATAATTGTGAAGTATTGGAATGTCCCTTTAGAGTGTAAGAGAGTTACAGGACACAGGAAATGTATGCGCATACAATTTTTCAAGAACAGAGGTAGGAAGTAGCTATAGAAGAATCAGCATTAAAACCAAAACCAAAACACTATGTTTTCCATAATTTCAAAATATTTGTAATTCATCTATTTATAGTATTTAAAAAATATTTTTATTGTTACTTTAGTACAAAGCAACAGGGCTGAAAATCAGGACGTACACTTCCAAAGCACTGAAAAACCAGTGTCAGAAAGCTAATGCAGTAAATCTCACACACATCACTCCAAGGATAATCCTTTGCTTTGAACATCTTATTTTAAATCATTACAGTACTCCCAGTTATCTCATTTCTTGGCCTAAATCAGATTCTGGGAATTCAGGCATATTGAAGAGGACTTAGTAAGAAGCCATGGTTGGCAAGCAAAAGAAGAAGGATGAGAAACTAAAAGTCAACTATAAAGAACAGACACAGAAACGCAACACACACAGTAGCTGGATGATGTCTTGTTTGGAAGCACATTGCCCTTAGGAGTCAGCTTTTTGTAATTTAATACAAAATCATAATATATAATTAGAATTCTGAATTCTGATTCATAACATATGAAATAAAAAAGATACATTTAAAATATTTTAAAACACATCTACAAAAGAAAAAGCCTTTCCAAAATGGTTAAAATAAAAATCAAAGAAAAGTTTAGTTAGAGGGAAAAGCCCTTTACCTACAAGAATGTCAAAATTAGGTTTGCTATGTGTTTTTTTGCTTGCCACATTTTGTAAGGACACAGTACGTCAGTACGTGCATTACATCATTGTTAATGTAAATTAAATCACAGGACCTATTTATCAACCATGTCAATTCTTTCTTTCCTACTTAAGTTGCCTTGCTTGCATCAGCTGTGAATTGCAAGTCTGCTGCATACAAATGTTTAAAAAATTTTAAAGCGTCTGAAGTCTTATATTTTACATTCCTAAGACATAAAATCGATGGCACAAAGTAACCCCAGTGATTAGAAAACTCAGATTTTGGGAAAGCTAAGCCTCCTGTTTGAGACACACTAATTACTTTACCTGATTCATGATATCGCCTAAATAAGGTAAATTCTCTGAATCTCGTTGACAGTAAAAGCTTGTTTATCATAGGAGCAGAAATCCTGAATATGACATGCCCCATTTTTGACATACCCTTTCTATAAGAAATATATAAATATCTGATAAAGGTCATTTATTACCAGGTTTGTGTATTTCACTCTATTAATGGCAGGGTCCTTTGTCTAGGCAGCTCAGAGTCATTGAATACTGCCAAATGTCAATTTTGACTCTTATCCTCTCTAAACCCTTAACAAGAATATTAGATCAGACCAATATATTTCTGTGCCTTGTCTCTTAAAAATTAATTGTATATTCTTCTTCATGGGGGGAAATATTTTGATTTCTCCTAGAGAAGAGGAGTATACTGTGTTGATAAAATCATGGGTGGGGTGCTCATCAGTTTTGGGTGATTAGCAGTGTTATCTTGATCCACTATCTTTAAACTCTGTGATTCTATCTCTTCGTGTGTAACAAGGTGATAATGAAACACAGTTCATTATCAGCTTGCATTGAAATGGACAGAAAGTAGCTCTTCCATACAGCCAAAGGGCTATTTACTGTCCATTTCAGTGTAAGCTGTGACTCCAAAATGATGAGGCTGTGAGCCTTTGGGATTTTCTAGTTCAGGGTATGCCTTCATGATCTCCTCACCCATAAGACTGGTTACGTGGGCAATTCTGTTACTTTACAACATCTTTTAGCTTTCCTAAATTTTAGATGACTTTTCCACTCTGATACAGGTCTCCACAATGTACATACAACACAAGTAAATAGTTCCTCTACTCTTGTTGTTCAAAACTATTGTATGGAATTTATCACATTTATGACTCAAGTGAGTATAGTGATTTATGGATATGTCCATTTTCTTAAGTAGAGTGACCCAGGAAGGCAGGAGATGTATCAAGTTTATCTTTTTGATTTCTCACAACTAGTGAGATAAATAGTGTCTTGTTCTTTTATTATTTTTCAGATGAAGTTTTTGCTCTTGTTGTCCAGGCTGGAGTGCAGTGGCATGATCTCAACTCACTGCAAACTCCACCTCCCTGGTTCAAGCAGTTCTCCTGCCTCAGCCTTCCAAGTAGCTGGGATTACAGGTGTAATCCCATGCCCAACTAACTTTTTTGTATTTTTAGTGAATATGGGGGTTTCACTATGTTGCCCAGCTGGTCTCAAACTCCTGACCTCAGGTGATCCCCCCGCCTGGGCCTCCCAAAGTGCTGGGATTACAGGCGTGAGCCACGATGCCCGGCCACCTTGTTCATTTTGATTGAATAATGTTTTTCAGGAAAAAAAAACTTTCAGAGGTGATGATGAACATATGTTTACACTCTGAACTTCAGACAATCCTGAATTTATTAAGGATGACTTAGAAAAGAGGATCAAGCAGACACTTCCAGGACTTAATAATGACCACATGGCAGGGACAAGAGTGAATCTCCTCTTCATAGTCTTCCTAGCCAAGGGGCTCAGGACTTCTCACTACCTGGCCAACTCTCTTCTCTGCTGGCAGGGCCAGTTGGGGAGCTTGAGTCAGCATCTGGCCTTGCTTATTAAGATATGAGCCTCCTGTCAACTCTGAGTTGCTATGTGAGTTTTTCTCCCTGACATCAGTGACTTCCAACCAGCAGCAGCCAGAGCTGCACCTAGCTCACTGTGACTTAGGCTGCTGGTCCTGGGACCTGCACCTGCTTTAGGAGGAAGAAGATGAGGCCAAGATGCAGAAACATACGATGAGGGAGTAATAAGAATGTTGCTGGAGCTGGTGGGTGATAAAAGAAACCAGAGGCTGCACAGGTCACATCAACTTAGATTCCATTAGTTTCCCTTCTTAGCCTCTCACCCCAAGCTCCCCGTGGGGTTCAGTATGAACTGATATTAGCTGACATTGACTTAGGGGGTAAAGGCAAGAGTGAGCCAGCAGGGAATTCTTTGGCTCTGCCTTCTGGGTGGGAAGGACAGGGAAGGACAAGGCATTGTCCTTGCAGCGTGGTGGAGATGACTTTTAGGATTTAAGGTTTCCTTAAAGAGCTGTGTCTTGGGCATATTTGTAACCACCCAAATCATACAAAACTGAAAAATGTTTCAAGTATCTCTTTTTCTCTAGACATAGATTTGAAATGCCACAGTGAACATGGAAGTGTAGAAATCTCTTCAACGTACTGATTTTATATTCTTTCCATATGTACTCAGTAATGGGATTGCTACATAATATGGTGGTTCTATTTTTAATTTTTTGAGGAAAAGCCATACTGTTTTCCATAGTGAGTATAATAACTTGCATTCTCTCCAATACAGCACAAAGCTTCTCTTTTTTCCACATGTTCACTCTGGAATTGTCTACAATAGCCAAGATATGGAATCAAGTGCCTAAGATGAATGGATTAAAAAATATGTGGTATACATACACAATGATTACCAAAAAAGAAACAAGGTAAAATAAGACAAAATAAAGATCTTCAGCCTTAAGGCTATTCAGCCTTAAGAAAGAGTGAACCGTAATCATTTGTGACAATATGGATGAACCTGGAAGACATTATATTAAGTGAAATAAGTCAAGCACATAAAGGCAAATACCACATCATCTCACTCATATGTGCAATCTAAAAAGGTTGATCTTATAGAAGTAGAAAAGAGAATAGTGGTTCCCAAGGGCTGGAGTCACTGGGGAGATGTGTCAAAGGACACAAAGTTTCAGGAGGAAAATGTCCAAGAGATCTATTGTACAACATGGTGACTATAGTTAATAATTCATTGTATGCTTGAAAAATGCTGACAGTGAATGTGAAGTGTTCTCACCACAAACAAGATAACTGTGTGAGACAATATATATGTTAATCAGGTTTAGTCATTCCACAATGGATATATATTTCAAAACATTATAGTGTACACGGTAAATACATATCATTTTATTTAAAATGTAAATACATATCATTTAAAATGTAAAAAATCATATCTAAATATCTTAAATCAATATATATTTAAAATCAATATATAATATATGCAATATATAAAATATATTTATTGTATGCATATATTTATGTATAATAAATATGTATTGTACATATATAGGTAGATAGCATTCTTTGCTATAGAAACCAATCTTACATATATTCTTTTTTTCTCTTTAATTCGGGTAAAGTAATTTGAGATATTGCTTATAAAACACTTAATAAAATGCTATATATTTTGAAGAAAGGTACCTGCTTCAATTTCTAGAATAGAGGAATTTTAAGTCATTCTATCTCCAGGACAAATCTGTATAAAGGAAAGTATAGAGGCTGAGTTCTGTGCTCAATTTTCTTATCCTACCTCTCTTCTACAGACACTTGAGAGCAAAAATCCCCAGGTTAGTTGAATAAATGCATCCATTTAAGTACTTTTAAGCATGAGTGCTTTCTTGCGTCATTTAAAAAGGGAGGACAGTGAAGGTTCCCACTTCAAAATAATAAATTAACATAAAAGATTTATACATTTACTACATCACCTTTCCATTTTTCCCCAGGTCTATATTTCTTCTGTATTATTCATAACAGAAGCTCTGCAATTCTCAACTAGTTGTTGAAAAATAAATACGAAAAAGTTGTGGATGACTGCAATGTATGGCCACACACAAAAGACCCCAGCAAACTGGATCCTAAGTTAACCATTGCTCAATTTTAATGAGGAACTAAAATAGAAAAGTAACCTCCAAGTGCTGTCATTTCCACAAACAGTACTGTAAATGACTCCAGTATCTAGAACGATAGCAGGAGAAAGTGGAAGAAAGGGACATGAATGAAAGATGCTTCCTTGCCGACAGAGTTGGGTGTGGAATTCGGTGGAAGTTGACAGTGCCCTGGCTGAAACAGCAAATGAGCAAATGTCTGAAAGCGGGAGTGGGGACACTGCCAAGGGTGCTTCTGTGCACAAAGCTGTCCCTCCACCCAGGCCAGATGACATTTGTTGTCAGCCCTTGAAGAATGATGTCATTAGAAGCCGGCCTCCCCAGCCGCTTGCTCTCCTCGCATAGAAGGCGAGCAGACAAACTCACAGCACTATTTTTAACTCAGCATTCATTTCCCTACTTGCACCAACAGCAATACAGCAAGACGTTAAGGTGACAGATGAGATGTAGCATAGGACAGAAAGCTGCAGTGGAAGCAGGATTTTAACGTCAAAATGCGCAGAATAGTGTCCCTGTTGGGCTACAGTATGCAAAGGGCCACCAACACAGGAGCTGGAAACCCTGGCAGTGACATCTCATTCTCCCTTCAATCTGAAGGAGGACATGGTTAAAAAAAAAAGTGGTAAATTAAAATGGGAAATTGTCACAAATACAGAAAAGGAATGAAGCATGTAAAAGCAAATGTTTCTGGTTGTTCTCTGCATTCCTAGCATGGCCATTTTGTCTCATTATTGGCAAACATTAACTTCTAAAAGTCCTCATAAAATATAAGTCTGAGAGCTTGGTGATTCTTAGACATTTATTTACCTGTAATTTTAACTGTCTTTCTCTACACATTTTTGTCTGTTTTTGTTGTTTTTTTTAATCTACATGGTCTGAAGGCAGAATGATGATCCACAGGCACTTTAGACCAACCCCGCCATCCTAAGGCTTTCGCCAAGCCACTCAGGTGCCACATCACTCATCTCAGCCTCTCCATCACCCAAGCAAGCTCTTCTGGAGTCATCCCTCATTCTGACCTGCCCTCTTTCACCAAATCCTTTCTCTCCCTTTTCTCTCTCCAATTTAACAAATTCTCTCTCTCTTTAATTAGTCCCTCAATATCTTTTGCCCTATATTTTAACACGTTATCTTTCTTGACTTTTTAAATAGCTTTATTCCTGGGTTCTTTGCAGTCATTTCTCCCCACTCCTACCCTGGCTTTCCACTGCAATACAAATCATTCTTCTGAGAGTCACCATGGGGTTGTGTTGGAATCAAAGCATCTGAGTTTGAGTCTTGAATGCATTACTGGACGACTGTGCGCAGGCTCATCTCTCTTCCATTATCTCCCTGATTACGCTTTATCTACATTACAGAGTCACTGTGAGTTTTAAGGTGACACAGATGAAAGTATTTTGTAAACTATAAAGTTTTATATAAATATAAATAGAAGGTGACGTTTTTATCCAGCAGCCAATTAACTTTCCTGGCAGTGTTGATCTCCAGCAATTAGAACACTCAATTAGGCACTGTTTAAGTTCAATGTGGCATCTAAAATGGGAAAGACAAAGCTTGAAAATGTGTTAAGTATAAAACTGCTTGTTAAATTGAAATGAAGTGAAAGAAGGGACTCTGACTTTTACTTCTGCCAATATATTTGAAGGCAGCAAACTTGCACTTCTCGATAGTTACATGTATTTTAGAACTGCTTAAGCTTCAACTATCATCAATAATAGGCATATTATTTATATCAATCTTTGAAATTAAAAAACAATTATTCCAGGCATATGCCGAAAATAAGCAGAAGGGTTCTGACTATCACCAAAAAAAGACATGATGAAGAAATAGTATTGTTTCCAAATATCATCTAAACCTATATGCACACACTTTCTGCTATACCCAGTATTTTTTTTTTTTAAAACCAAACCTCCTGCAGATAAGATAACAATAATTTGCTTTCACTGTTGGCAGTGTTATTGCTAGGAGCAAGTGGGCCACTTTCACTTCCCAAGGAAGCCAATTTCTGAGGCTTCAGGTTTGCTCTTCCAAAATTAGCTGGGTGAAATATTCACTGTGTGATCTCCAAGGAAAGGTAGTGGAGCTGCATTTATATTAACAAAATAAGAAAGTCTCTTTCAATTCTAATCCACAGGAAAAGCCAAAATTCTAAGTCTTTTCCTAAAATTTGCTGATTTATCTTCCACCCCTAATACCGCATAATTGAAAGTAGTAAAGGTTGTTAATTTTTAAAAAGCCTTGATGAACCACAATCCTGACCATTGGAGTATAATATAATTAATATATTAATATTTCATTAAAAAACATATTATTGATTGAGACAGAGTCTTGTCCCGTCACTCAGGCTGGAGTGCAGTGGTGCTATATTGGCACACTGCAACCTCTGTCTCCTGTGTCCAAGCCATCCTCCCTCCTCAGTCAACCGAGTAGCTAAGATTACAGATGTCCGCCGCCATGCTTGGCTAATTTTTGTATTTTTAGTAGGCACCAGGTTTTGCCATGTTGGCCAGGCTGGTCTCAAACTCCTGGCCTCAAGTGATCCTCCTGCGTCAGTATACCAAAGTGTTGAGATTAAAACATTCTAAAATGTAAATTTAAATGTTCAGAAGTCAATTAGTTTAAGAGCTTCTAAGATCTGAGTAAAGGCTAAGCCTGTGAACGGTGCATAGTTACTACTATGTATTGGAAGTAGTTCGCCATAGCCTCATGCTCCTGGCCTCAAGCCACCCTCTTGCCTCCGGAGTAGCTGGAACTACAGTCGTGTACCACATCACACCTAGGCCTCCCAAAGAACTGGGATTACAGTTGTGTGCCTCTGCACTCGGCTGTTTGAGCAGAGGTAATTTGGGTTCTTACGCCTTGCAACCAATAGAGTCACAGTCAATACGTGGATCTGTGCCAATCTGGGAAATCTAAAAAGGAGAAAAACTTACATTTCACACAGTCCACGTTTGAATTTTTGTCAGACTTTATCTTCAGATATTTGGTGAAAGGTTCTAATGTGAGCCTGACTGAGGGCTGGAGAAGCCTGTCCACACGAAGTTAAAATCTTCGGAGTGGCGCACAGAGTCCCCTAAGGGTCCCATCCAGGCCATGGTGCTAGGCATCATCTAATCACTGATATCACCAGACCTGCAGCCCGGATTCCTGAACTCTACTCTCTCATATCTAATTTCCTCCCGAGAGCATCCCCTTATTTGTTTAGTGTGTATTTCAACCTCAACACATCAATAACTAGACTCCTAATTGCCTTCCTCAAACCTCTCCACTGCAACTTCTGTGACTCAGGAGAAAGCAATGCCATTCTTCCTGCCACTCAGGCCAGAAGCCTGACCTGGTCCTTGATGTCTTTATTTTTCTCACACTTGTATCCAATCACTAGGTAAACCAATTGAATAGACCTTCAAAATAGATCTAGAATCTGTCTTCTATCCACCAACTCCTCCGCTCTCCCCCTGGTCCAAGCTGCCACCATCTCTCACCTGGGTTCACTTTCCATCAGGTCATTCTACTTGCCCCCTTTCCCCACATAGACCATTCTTAGCACAGGAATCAGAGGCATCCTTATTCTTCTTTTTTAGAGATGGGGTCTCATTATGTTGCCCAGGCTGGACTGCGGTGGCTATTCACAGGTGAAAATACAGTGCACCACAATCTCAAACTACTGGACTCAAAGTATTCTCCTATCTTAGCCTCTGGAGTAGCTGAACTACAGGCTTGTCCCACTATGCCTGGCTAAAACCTTTTAAAACCTGTCTGGCCATGTGACTCTTCTATTTAAAGTCATCCAACAAAGCCCCCATCTCAGAAAACCCCATGTCCTGAAAACCCAAGTCCTGATCTAGTAAGTCCCCCATGAAAAGGCTCTGCTTCTTTTGACCCGGGGCCTCTGAGTTTTTTTCGTTCACGTGGCCCCTGCCACACCAGCCCTTCTATTATTCCTCAAATTTGCCAGGCATAGTCTAGATACTGTGACTACCTTTTCCCTTTGCTTAGGAAGTTCCTCCCCCAGATATCCATGAGCTGTCTTGAACTCCTCCACTGCTTTGCTTAGAATCTCACGTTTTCAAGGCAGCCTTTCCTGACCACTCTGATAAATTTTGCAAGCCCCCAATCCCAACAAGTGCTATTTCTCTCCAGACAATTACAATGAAATACCACGTAGAATAATATTTTCCTTCTTTTGTTTGCGAGTACTTACAAAAGAGATGACAAGTTTTATACTGTATGATAGGGGTTTAGAAGAAAAGAAGCTCCTGCAGACAAAATTATTTGATTGAATTATTTTCTAAAATCATAGGTATATTGTTTACAAGAGACAATAAATTATTCTTTTGGGAATAAGCTAATTTGAGTTGGTTTCTGTCACTTCAAAAGGATCAAGATGAATACACTGATTTATACTGGTCTGGCAAATTTAAAGAATAAAAGTTAATGATTCAAATGGCCTTTCTTTAAATTAATGTCTCCTAAAAATTACATTAAAATATTATACCTATTTATCCAATGGTCATACTTTTGGAAATTTTTCTTGAAAAAAAAAAAATCTTAAAATCAGACAAAGGCCAGTGCATAAAGAAGCTCATTTGATGCATCATTTTAATGGTCAAACATTAGGAATAAACTATATTTTTAGCACCATATTCAATATTTTCAAAATGTAGCTCACAGACCTCTAGGGATCCCTGAGACCATTTTAGGTGATTTGTAAGAAGAAAATCATTTTCCTGACAATGCTAAGATGCTGTTTGCCTTTCTCATGGTGTTGATATTTGCACTGTCAGAGCAAAAGCAATGGTGGGTGAGACTGCTGGGCCTTAGCATGAATCTCAGCAGTGACACTAACATGACGGGTGCTCATTGTACTGTTTACCAATGCATACTCTGAGTTTGTTCTTAAAAAATGCCAGATTCATTTGCAGACACTTGATGAAGCAAGAAAAATCACCGTTTTATTACATCTTTGCCCTGAAGCTCGTGTTATTTTTAATGTTCTATGTCCTGTGTAATAAAATGGGAAGAAGGCATAGTGTTTCCTCTGCCTCCTGAGCAGCACAGCTGTCTTCAAGCAGAGGATGCCTATGCTTGCTTGAGTTGCAAGTTCAGCCAGCTGCTTTTTTTTTTTTTCATGAAATTCCATTTCTTTCTTAAAAGAATGGCTACCTAAAAATGATGGTTATGCAGCCTTTTCTATTTGTCAGACAATTTCTTAGAGAGAAAGGAGCCTATCACTCCTATGATTACAACTGATGGTGTTTATTATAAATAATAAAATTCAAAGTTTCAAGAAAAAATGGAATTTTAGAAAACTTGTATCCATCACCATGAACTTGACAGTTTACCAATATGTGAAGACTTTCTGATGAGATCATGGTAATGTTAGTAGTTTTGATGTTTTGATATTGCATAACAAATTGTGTCAACATTTGGAAGAGCTGCATAACACAGTGAACCAATCATTTCCAAATGATCAACTTTTTATGTTACAAAATCATGTGTGGGTAAAACATTCCTTCCAAGGGTATCATAGACCAATGAATTTTAAGATGGCAGAGTACAGAAAATGTGTTGATACGTCATCTGACTATTGGAATGAACCATTAAGATACTGTGGACTGGGTGTGGTGGCTCATGCCTGTAATTACAGCATTTTGGAAGGCCGAGGTGGGCTGATCACAAGGTCAGGAGATCAAGACCATCCTGGCTAACATGGTGAAACCCCAACTCTATGGAAAATTCAAAAAATTAGCCAGGCATGGTGGCACGTGCCTTAATCCCAGCTACTCGGGAGGCTGAGGCAGGAGAATTGCCTGGACCCAGGAGGTGGTGGTTGCAGTGAGCCAAATTGCACCACTGCACTCCAGCCTAGGCAACAGAGCAAGACTCCATCTCAAAAAAAAAAAAAAAAAGATACTCCCATGTTTTAATTATCTGCATAATATGGAGTACCATCAGGTGTTTTCTGGCTTATTCACTTTATTTATTGTTTGTTTGTCTTTCCTGACAGAAGAGAGTCAATGAGGGGAAGGACTTTGCACAACTTTTTCATTATTGTATTTCTCAGTGCCTAGAGCTGTGCCTGGTATGAAGCAGATGTTCTGTAAATGAGAATTAAAGAAATAAACACTACTACAAAGTGAACTTTTATGCAGCTATCACCAGCCTGATTTACCAAGAATGTCTAGTGAGTTAAGGAAATGCTCAAGATACGTAGTTACTAAAAATGGATTTATAATTATGTGCAGGCATATCTGATATACAATACACACTACATATTCTATAATATATAATGTAATGCAATATATGCCCCATAATAATATGTATATTATTATTTTCATGTGTTTGTGTGTTTGAAGTTCTTAAAAAAGTTAAAATCACAGGGTTGGTGGGAAAAGAAGGTTGGGGAAGACCACAGGAAACCTATGCAACTTTGTAACAAGGGCAACTAAAAGACAATTATTGGTGCCTGGGGAGATAGCTTGGGCAGTTCAGGCAGATGGCTCAGAGTGGCTAGAAGCAACATCCACAGGTTGTGGAAATAGTTTTATAACATATTAGTTCTATTCTTAGGACCTATCTCATGTAGATTCATTACATAATTAAAACAATTTTATTTCACATTTCATACTCAGCTCGGGAAACTGACTTGGAGAATAGAAGAAATAAGTTTTTTTTTAAGGGTCTGCCACTACAAAGCTGTATCCTTGGATGAGTCTGATCACCTTACTGTTTTTTTCTGGTAAGGAGATTGTAGTTGAATTGCAAGATCTCTAGAAATCATCCTGACAGGTAGATTCCATGACAGTCCATGTCATGATGTAAAGAATAATTTAATAAGGGAAACATTCTGTGGCATCCTTTAAACATATAATTTCTATGTTGTTGCTTTGACCTGCTCATCTACTGAAGATAAGATGTTTGTTTGAAATCCTCATCCAATACAGAAAATCCCTTCCAGTTAAGTTCTAAGAGAACTTGCTTTTAGGAGGTTTTAGGAAAAGAAAATTATCTATTTAAAAATTATCTCACAGATAACTAACCAAGCCAGTGATGTGCTCCTTTTCTTCGGTTGTAATGTTAACAACACATGTCCTCTGGAAAACCAAGCCAAAATTCCACCTGGGGAGAAAATTAGATCAACTACAGGTCCTGTGAAGGTTCAGTCAAAGAGGACGTCTCAGTAAAAAGGACATATCAGGTTCCCTGTCATTCTCCAGCCGGTGCAACTGGCCTGCTCTAAATAAGCAGATCTTAGATTACCTGACTTCCACTCATTGGTCTGGGAAGTAGTCGGGCTGTGGAGTAAGTCGTGTGGGAACCGGGAGAACAGGGCTTACCTTTCACGGTCACGTGGACGCTCTGGCTGGTGGAGAGTTGTGGTTGAACCAACACGTTGCACGTGTACTCCCCCTCGTCCACTTCCTTTTGCACATCCGAAAGTTTAAGAGTTCCATTGTTCTCAAATGCCACTTGGCGGTGGTTAAAAGGAAGCAGGTTAGAGTTCTTGTACCACTTAATGGAGTAATACGGATAGCCAATCACACGACAGTGGATGTATGTGTCCCGTCCTGCTATTGCTGTGATGTTTTTCATTGGTCGAATGCTTGCAGGCCCTGGAGAGACACAGAGAAACTCTTGAAAATAATTTAAGGGTACATTTCACGTGGGGAAACGGGTACACTTTTCCTTGAGTTAAAAATGTAGATTATATTCATGGAAGCACATCTTTTTCGGTTAAACAAATATTTTCGCATGTGGCATTTTCTACAAAGAAGGTTTTTCTTTCCTTTTCTTAAATTCAAATGAATTGAATAAGTGTTACTTTATCAGCTATTTCTATGAAAATGTTCTGAATTACAAACTAAAAGGCAATTTAATTAATGGAAAGTAACTAGTCTACACTGAACGATCATGCACTTTTGGTGAAAACACTGGCAGCAACTGATCAATTGTTTAACTCTCTCTGTAAAGTCTAGGATGACGATGGAGGTTACACCACGTTGCAGCATGAATGTAAGTTTAATACCATGTACATGAAGGTTTACCATGAATGTGGAAGAACCGAAGAGAAGGAGAAAGGAAAGGGCATGCACAGCATGAACCAGGGAAGGAAACATCTGGTGAACAGATCTAGAGTTAAAAAGAGCAAGCTGACTACAGAAACCAAAATGCCATTTCCAACATGAACCCAGTGAGTGCCATTCCTGAGTAGGGAGGAGAGGGCAGGAAGTGGGAAGCAGCAGTTAATCCGCTCTGGCATTCCAAGACCCAGCTCGGTGCATGCAGAAACCTTCTTCTCCACTACAATGAGTTATGTGTGTTTTTTTGAGGAGCTGATTTGACAAGCACCTCTTACGTTTATTCGAGCCTGGTACAGGACGACTCCCGCCGAGTTGTTGGCAGTGCAGCGGTAGACTCCCCCGTCCCGGACCTGGGAGCTGGAGATGTTCAGGTAGCTGACCACGTTCCCCTCCGACGTGATCATCTGGCTGATGCGGTGACTGCCACCCTTGAGGATCGGGTCGTCGTCCAGCGTCCAGGTGATCGTGGGCAAAGGTGTTCCCTTCACGTTGCACATGAGGGAGACCGGTTCTGCTGGACTCACCACCTTTTCACTAAAGGCAGAAATAATTTTGGGAGTTCCATCTGCAGGAAAACAAATTATGGAAGAAAGTGGCACATACAAATAATTAAACAACGTCCAAGTACATTTATTTACTGTCTAGGAGGTAGATGTAGTCGTTGTTAAACACTACCCAAAAGGTCTGGTTTTATAAAGCAAAAACTTCAATCAGAACTACAGTTCACTGTTTTCAAAACAGGTAGGCACAGCATTAGCAAGCTTTAATAAACTGCTTCTACATTTCCTGATTGACTTAAGAGGAATGGTAATACAGCTCAGATGTTCAGGTTAAACAATGACTGCTCCCAAGAAGTCTCTAATTCAAAAGCGGTGTTTCCCCACACAAAGCTATAAACAGAGGGAAAAGCCACACCCTTTTACCCCCACAAACAGTCACTTTATCTATTCAGTTGGTACAAGACTGATTGCAAAAAGTAATGGCAAAAACAGCAATTACTTTTGCATCAACCTAATATTTCTTTCAAGTTGCTTGGGGTTTTCTTATTACAGAATTGTTTACAAGAATAAAGGAAACTAGCGAGAGACTGACCTCATCCTCATCATTTTCTCATAAGAAATCCTCTTTTATAGCTTTAATTACTAATGGTAATTACATGCAAACTTCCAGGAAGTCTCTGAGAATGGGTAGAAGCTAAATAAAGTTTGTATTAAACGCCACATATTAAAAACCTCTAAAGATATCTTAAGTAGGGTACTTAAGCGTGTTTTAAATGTCTCTAAAAGTATCTTAAGAAGGCTGGCCATATAATTTATCATCCAACCTGGGAGACTTTTGAGACTGAAACAGATATGACTAATAATTATGTCAAGAGAACAGACCTGACCCAGAACTGTCACAGGCAAACTAGGATCTTGGTTTTAGAGAAGTCTCCATAGAAATATTCAGCATGTTTACATACATCAAATTTTCATATTCCATTATTTTTCTATCATGCATATGGATTTTTTTCTCTCACAGTAATAATTACAAATGCATGTTTCTTTTTTTTTATATGTTTTTTCATTTATAAAAAGAAATACATGCATATTAAAGGAAATATATGAAAATCAGAAGAAAAGTTACTGATAGGTCAGCCAGCCTCAGGCACACAAATCAACATTGTGACACATTTTTTCCAGGCATAAGTGGGTCATTTTGACATAACTGCAATCACATGCCACAGGATTTCTGAGTCTGGTAAGAGAACTTGCTGGAGGGGACATTTTTTTGTTTTTATCAAAAAAATTTTATGTTCAATTAAAGCGTTGCCCAATAATGAAAGATAAAAATTACTATGGTTTTCTTGTTTTCAATTTTTATTATAAAAATATATCTTCATTCTTATCTTTGTTAAAAATTGGAACATACAGATAAAAAGAAAGGAGGAAAGCAAAATTCAGGATAGCTTGCAATTCCATCAGGGAAAGATGACAGTTAATGGTCAATAGTTTCAAACACCTTTGAGGAAAGTGTCACTCATTCCCCCAGAACCTGGGGCCTAGTTTTTGGCTGGGGAGGCCAGTTATGTAGGGTCTTCACGGTGGTGGGGCTATGCTGCAGCTCTTCCCTCCACCCCTCCACCCTCTATTCCCTCTCAAATTCCTGAATCTTGCTTCTTCATTATAGCTCATGTGTCAGGTGGCTGGAGAAGGCCCTGGAGTGTGTTTTCTCCCAAATGTGCTCCTAAGTAGCATACTGCAGCATCCTTGGGTTGTAAGCATTTTGTCTCTTACTATCAGAGATGTAAAAGAAAACTTTAAAATATTAAAGTGAAATATCTGTGCTTTTGTCTTTTATGCACCACAGACATTACCTCATCATGTCCTGTGTTTAATTTTACAGAGAAGTTAGATTTCATCATGATTGCTATTCATTGTCCATGATCAGTCATTAATGCTTAGGAGGACTGGAATTATTTCATGTGTCCTTTATAATGCCCTGTTTTTTGTAAAATGAGTTTAGCTGTACATTTCTTTTCACTGGTTTTTACATTAAGCTCTGAAAACTCAAGTGTTTAGGAAAGTGTTCTTCAGTTATACTTCTTTTTTTTTTGTAGGCAAATTTTACAAACAGTGAGATATACAGATCTTAAGTGTACAGCTTAGTTTTGCTAAATGTATACACACCTGAGTAACCATCAAAACGATCAAGATATAAAAACATTTCCATCACCAAAATTCCCTAAGGGCTCCTTTCAATAAATCCCCATCCAACATATATCACTGCTCTGATTCCTATTATGATGTGCTGGTTCTGCCTGTGCTTCAGCTTTGAAGAAACATAATAATACAGCACACACTCTTTATATGTGCATGTATTCCATCATAACCAGAGCACACTTAGAGTATAATTAGAAGACGTAACTTTGGAACAGTACTATTATCTAACACACAGCCCAGCAAAATTCTGTTGACGACCACTAATATCCCTCATCACTATTTTTCCCAGTACAGTCAGTATCACCCATTATTTATGTCTCATGTCATTTCAGTCTCTTTTCATCTGGAACATTCTTCAGTCTCTTTTGTGTTTCTTGACTTTTATATTTTTGAGGAGTAATTTTGTAGCCAGTTGCTGAAATTGGGTTTGTCTCACATTTCTTCATGATTAAATGCAGGCTGTATATTTTCCCCAGAAATACCATGGAAGCCACGTGTTTTACATGCCTATTGGTCATCCGTGTGTTTCCTTTAGTGAGTGTCTGCACAACTCTTCTGCCCCTTGTTATGTCAGACTGTTGGCCTTTTTGTTGTTTGTTTGTTGTGGAAGACAACAAATGGAAATCTTTATGTAAGTGAAATACAAGGAAATATATATATATAGTATCTATGTCAGATATCTTATAACAATCAGATATATTTGTCAGATATCCTATAGAGATTATATATATATCTGTCAACACATATATAGCATATATATTTGTGTGTGCATAAAATATTTTCTCCCAGTCTCTGGTTGCCTTTTTCTTAATGTGTTTGTGTTGACATTTAATGCTTGTTTTGTCCAAAGAAATCATTACCTATTCACAAATCATGAAGAATTCTTCCATGTTTTCTTTTAGAGACTTTATTGCTTTATATTTTACATTCAACTCTGTTTGTATATCAGATTAATTTTGTGTGGATATCAAGTGTGATGTAGGAATTAGTACTCATTTTTTGCCATACATTTATTGAGTTGTTTTAGTGGTAATTTGTTGAAAAGGTACATACGCATGTATGTGTGTGTTTTTTTATTTTTTTGAGACAGTGTCTCCCTCTGTTATCCTTGGCGTGGCACAATCTCCCAAGTAGCTGGGACTGCAGGTGCACACCAGTATACCTAATTTTTTTTTTTTTTTAAGAGACAAAGTTTTGCCATGTTTCTCAGGCTGGTCTCAAACTCCTGGGCTACAGGGATCCCCCATGCCTCAGCCTCCAAAAGTACTAGGATTACAGGCACAAGCCACCGTGTCCTGATTTTGCTTGAAATTAATAATTTTAGAGAGAATTGTTAACTTAAGAATTAGTTCTCTAATTCTTGAATATGGTATATCTTTTAAATTTTTTAGGTTATTTCAATTTTATATTAGCAGAGTTTTGTATTTTTATATGTTGAAATCTTTTACATTTGTTTAAAGCATATTCCTGTCTTATGTTTTATGTTATTGAAAATGAAACTTTCAAGATATTAGTTTCCAATTATTTGTTCTGAGTATATAGAAATAAAATTGCATTTTGTATGTTATTCTTATGCCAATGACTTTTTAAATTCACTTATAGAAATTACTTTATCATTTTCTTGGCATATTCTTTGTAAACAACAATACCTGTAATTAAGACAGCTGAAATTTTTCCTTTCCAAACTCCATGTATTTTATTTCTACTCAAGCCTAAGTAGGGCTGCTAGTATAATGTTAAATAGAAGTGTTGGATGTCGGCATCCTTGCCTTGGTTTTAATCTTAAATGAAAAACATTTAGTGTTTAACCAGTAAATATAATTTGAGCAGTAGACTGTTCATAGATGTCTCTTATCAGGTCAAGGAAGATCCCCAGAGTCTCTAGTTTGCTAGAGATTCTTTATGCTGAATGGATGCTGAATTTCATCAAATGATTTTTTTCTGTATATATTGAGATAATCAATTGGATCTGTTCTCTTATTCCATTAATATAGTGACTTACATGGATTAGATTTTTAATGTTCTTCCAATCTTGCATTTACAAGATAAGCTCCAATTAATTAATACACACATTAATAACATACACACACACACACACACACACACACACACACACACACACAGATCTATAAGTATATCTATGTATGTGTATAGGTTTTAAATTATGTCTACTAAAAATTAAAATTGCAACGCTTTATGTGAAGTGTAAGAACCTTGCAACAAATAATTCTGTACTTTATGATATCTATTTATTTTATTAACTCTATAATAAAGTGTTGTAATTTTATTTTATTATTTTTGTTTTATTTTTAGAGATGGAGTCTCACTCTGCTGCTGAGGCTGGAGTGCAGTGGCATGATCTTAGCTCACTGCAACCTTCCTTTCTTGGGTTCAAGCTATTTTTCTGTCTCTGCTTATAGCTGAAATTACAGACACATGCCACCACACCTGGCTAATTTTTGTATTTTTAGTAGAGATGGGATTTTGCCATGTTGACCAGACTGGTCTCAAACTCCTGATCTTAAGTGAGCCACCTGTCTTAGCTTCCTGCAATACTGGGATTACAGGCGTGAGCCACCATACACAGCCAAGTGTTGCAATTTTACAATGTAATAACTGTCAATTGTTTAAAGAAATTAAAAAGGAAAACACAATTTTGCCAAATATTTGCTAATATATTTACCATTTCTCATGGTATTTATTTCTATGAATATGTTTTCATTTTATGTTTCATTTCTGTTCCATTTTACCTATATCCTACAGATGTGTCCATTTTCTACACCCTGCATGACTTCATTTATCATTTATTAATGTGCAAGCATGCTGACATCATATTCTTTCACCTTTTTATTACTGAAAATATCTTTACTTTGCCTTAATTTTTAAAGCCTTCTGTTGCTGGCTTTTTTTGCTATAGAAGTCTTTGTTGGCAGTCAGGAGCTGTGGCTCCTGATTTTTTTTCATTTCTATTGATTCTTTTCTATAGTTTCCATATCTCCGTTGGTCTTTCCCATACATTCAGTCCTTCAGTCCATATTTTCCTTTAAGTTGCTGAACATATTTTAAACCACTGCAAAGTCCTTGTCTGACAGTTCTAACGTCTGGATCCTCCCATGATTTGTTTCTGTCACTTGCTTTGTCTTTTGTCCTTTGGTCGCAGAGTTCTATTTTTTGTATGTCTAACTATTTTTTATTGCACACTTGTATTCTCTCCCACATTTTTGCAGTTCACATGTATCTTCAGTGGAAGAGGACACTCCACAATTTGCTTTTAATGTCTCTCAAGTGTTTACATATACTTTTGCTTTTCCCAAAATTTCTCATTTTTAACAGCTTTGGAGTTAGTCTGATACATACTATTTCACCATTCTCAAAACTGAAAACTCTTATTATTCTTTTTTTTTTAAAATCATTTACCAGGTATTAAGGTTTTATCTGAATCTATAACTATTAAATTCAATTTTATAGGAATCACTCATAGGAAATACTCCCAGATTTTCCAGTATATTAATGGTCAGTCCTAGTTCACAGTATTGCAATTTTTTATAATTTTACTTTAATCCATCACTATTTCAGTGAGAATAATGGGAGTATTTTTATTTTCCAGAGGAAACTAGCTGGATACCCTTTTAAAGCAGGTACTAGATATGTATTTGTAATTTCACTTCTGCTTTCTTTTGCTACATTAGCACTGTCATCTCTCAGAAGAGAAAAAAATAAAGTGAAGCTTCTTGGCCTGAATGGAAGCTGACATGCGAAAAATAAATCCGTGAGTGTGCTGGCTGTCCTCCTCAGCACCCTTTTTAGTTCAAGTGACAGGCTCTTTTGGAGATGAAAGCAGACATTATTTTTCCAGGGAGACCTGAGTGTCTTTGAAATCTTTCTTGCTGTCACTCTGATAACCTGAACTCCTCTGACATCATTATGGATTATCGATATGGTCTTTAGGTTTTCTTAGTCACACAAAATGGTTGCCGAGGTAACTGGGCCTAGACAGGTAATATCCCCTTTTTCTACAAAGAATCTAAAAATATAACTATGTAAGGATTAGAGTGCATCATTACTAGCAAACTGGTTTTGCACAAATTGACTACTTTCTGCACTTAATTATTATATGGAACACAGTGTCAGGAATTTAATGTAAATACCATGCCTTCAGCTAATTTCACCTCTGCTTTAAAAATCTCACTGCCTGCAATGAAATAGTTGAATCAGAAAAGGAATCTCATTGCTAAGCCTGCTACTTCTTAAAAAAATGGCCACAGTTAAAGAAGAATAACAGAAATGTGGTCTTAGATTAAAGATATATTTAAGCTTATTTTCATATATTAATGTGTTTTGTTTTGTTTGTTCTCCCTTTAGGCTATATCAAAATAATTTTATTATTTTAATCAATTGATAACAGATATTTTAAATTATGTATACAGACATAATTTCCAACAAGACACACAAATACATAGATAGAAGCTAGTTCAATCATGTAATGATAAATATATATTGCCTGTGATAGCTTCCTTCTCTGGCTGCCTGATAAGCTTGAAGATTTAGTATGCAGTAATCAGTTAAAAGGAGCAAACAGTATTACATATCTGAAACCTGCTATTATACCACAGATTAATTCCTCACAAATTTCATTTACTTAGATCTGTAAACATTTGGATGAAACTAGGGACAACTGTATCAACCAGATGCCATTTTTTCACTCCAACAACTGCTGTGTTGACATTTTGTTCTGCATTTTGACTCTGAAGTTGTACTTCTCCACTAGAAGCTATTGCCCCCACCCCACCCAGTGAGCACTTGGCAATATCTGGAGACATTTTAGTTGTAACCAGTTGGAGGAAGGTGCTATTAGCATGCATCTAGTGGAAAGAGGCCAGAGACGCTGCAAAATATCCACAATGCATAAGAAAGTTCCCCAAGCAAAACATTCTTGAAAGACCATGGTCTAGAGACGAATGGTCAACAAAACTGTTAAGTGTCAAGTTTCTAAGAATTAAATCTTGGGAAATAACTTCTAATACATGAATGGGCAACATATATTTATTTTACATTACTTCTAATATGAAACAATTTCATTCTCATCAGAAAATTCTCTCCCATTTGCCTGATTTAGCTTGAAAACTTAGGGTAGAGTACTAGCTGGTGAGACAGGCAGAGAGCCTAGACTGAGTGATCAGCACTGCTTCACCCTGTCTTCTTCTTTTCTGAGTGCTCTGGGTTTGGGTTCTTTTTCAGCCGTACCCTATAATGAGGCCCACTGACCTTCAAGAACCACCTGCACATAGTCTTGAGCGGACAGCTTGTCCTTGCGCACAAAGCACTGGTATGCGCCCCCGTCACTTTTGACCATGTGATCCATTATAAGGTTTTCGTGGTTGATCCCTGTGATCCTCACATTTTTTCCAGGGTTGAGGATTTCACCATTGCGGTACCAGGAGAGTTCCTGGTCCTCAGTTCCTGTCACGCTGCAGGACAAGGAAACTTGGCTACCCACACTGCTTTTAACCTTCCTGGGACTGATGGTAGCTTTCAGTGGCTCTGGAGATGTCGGTAAGAGAGAGAGAGAAAAAAAGGTAAAAACATCACTAGGTATCATTTCAACAACATGCTGGACTTTCAACAAAGCAAGTGCATTATTGCAGCCACACTCCTTTCAGTTCCTATAAGCCATATTATTTCACAGAGTAACATTTTGCTTGAGGACAGCCTCTTTGCTATTTTTTTGTTTCTGGCTGTATTTCTCTATGCAACGAGCGGGATAATGTTGGTCAAACTGCCTTCTCACTGAGTCTATGTGAGGATGTTAATATAAATCCACTGACAATAAGAAATGCAATGTGCTGGCTACCAATAGTGACATAAGTATTGACCATATAAATCCTATTTCGTCTTGTCCCAAGGTAGCACTGGTGGGTTTGCCCTGGGCCATTCATACACACATGTATACTCACTCATATGCCATATGTGGTTTACCCAGGGCCAATAACACACAATTGTGAAAAAAAGAAAACAGGTTGGTATTATAATTTGTGACCATGAAACAGAGTTTTTCTCTAAAATGAGGCTGAGGGATTTAGACAAAGATGAAACTCTCATTCTTGTCTTCCTATGCTTTCAATTCAACAACCCTAATCCAATGTAGAAAGTGTTTACTGAGCATCTGTTATGTGCCAAGGATGGGGTTAAACTCACAGGCAAGACAAGACGGAATAATATTTGTGGTGCAACTAGTATGTGCTACAAAATTATTGACTATCTTTCATATATCATTTAAATCAGTCTTCTCCTAATCCCATAAATTTTGTGTTATCTCCAGTGTACAAAATAGAAAATGGTTACTCAGAGAGATTAACAGCCAAATCCAATCAACAGGTAAATGACAGAAAACAATTTTTTTGTGAAAGGCATATATTTATAGATTTTTAAAGGTCAGAAAGTGCTGAGCAGGAAAAATCTGATGAAAATCCTGTCTAGTCATATCATAAATTACAGAAAACTGAAAATAAAGGAAATTATTTAAAGCAGACAGCAAAAATGGCAAATGACATATAGGGAAATATAAAGGTAAGTGAAGATCTGAATGATCTATGATTGCTTATCAGAAGCAAATGGAGGCTAGAAGACATTTAAATACATCTTTAACAAACATCTCTTGTAGATGGCAGATGGCTAAGATTTGCTTTTTAATCCATTCTGGTAATCTCCTACTTTTATTATTATTATTTCACTTTAAGTTCTGGGATACATGTGCTGAACATATAGTTTTGTTTACACTTTATACAAAAATTAACTCAAGATGGATTAAAGACTTAAACATAAAACCTAAAACCATAAAAACCCTAGAAGGAAACCCAGGCAATGCCACTCAAGACATACACATGGGCAAAGACTTCATGACTGAAACAGCAAAAGCAATTGCAACAGAGGCCAAAATTGACAAATGGGATCTAATTAAACTAAAGAACTTTTGCTCAGCAAAAGAACCTATCATCAGAGTGAACAGGCAACCTACAGAAAGGGGAAAAAAAATCTATCCATCTAGCTAAGATCTAATATCTAGAATCTACAAGGAATCTAAACAATTGTAAAAGAAAAAAACAACCCTATCAAAAAGCAGGTGGAAAAAAGCTTTCTACCCCAATTGTTCCTAACTTTTCATCTCAGCACACTGTAAAATCTTTGTTTTCAAAGAGTGCAGACTTCTAGGTTGATACGACAAAGGCAATAAACGGCTGTAATAACCAAGAGGAGTGATGCAGGGGCCATAAGAGACGTCACACATGTGGAGGAGGGTCCATGGGAAAAGCAGGAAATCTACAGATACCAACGATGAATAGAACTGAGACCAGCCAGAATGGAAAGAGGGAATCACAGAGATTGGGAACCACATGAATTAAGGCAGGGAGCAGGGGGATGTCTCAGAAATAGTTTCTAATTCAGTTTGGATGCAACAGAGAGTCCCTGAGATTTTGGAATTAAACAGAGATAACTAAAGAAGGCATTCAAGAATGTTTAGCAAATAAGTCTTTTTTATTTTTATTTTTCCAGAAATGGGGTCTTGCGCTTTGTCACCTAGGCTGGAGTGCAGGGATGCAGTCATAGCTCTCTGTAGCCTGAAACTCCTCCTTTCTATCTCCGCCTCCTGAGTAGCTGGCACTACAGACACAAGCCATCACACCCAGCTCAAACATACTTTCAATGGAATCAATAGGTCATAGGCCTTTTGACAAATTGCAATAAGGAAAGCTGGTCACTGAAGATATTACACATGTCTAGTGTAGATACAGTGAAGACCCAATCTAGGGCAGGACAGAGGTTAAGAACAGACCTGAATAACTGTGAGATTTAGTTTGTAGGACTTGGCAGGACTTGGTAGAAAGGAAAGGCTTAAAGAGCATGCAAGATTTCAAGTTTGCATTTGAGGGATGAGAAGGAGGAAGATATTGGTAATAATAACAGCCATTTGGAAGAAAGAGCTGGTGGAGAGTTCGGTACGGTATCCGACACTGTTGTTTTGAAGTGCCAGCTAAATTTCTGAAAGAAAGCTGGCTGACACACTTGTCTGACAGGAAGGAAGGAAGCCAAGGCTACAAGTACAGATTCAGAGCTTATTTTCAGAGGTGAGGAATTCGAAGCTCTACAAACGAAACACAGCCTAAGGAAAAGAGGAGCTTGACAAGAGGACAGTTCTGAATGTGGAGTACAAGAGAATGATCTCCATTAGAGAAGAGAGACAGGAACGAAGAAGCTGTTCTCTTCTGCAGTTAGAAGCAGCAGGCAGAAGGGAGACATTTCAGAAGTATTTGAGAATCAGCCAAATGTAGAAAGAAGGGAACAATGATAAAAACAAGAGCATTAAGAATTGAGACTTTTAAAATGCAGATAGTGATAAACGCCTTTAGCGAGAGAGCAGTAACGCACTCTGAGTTGAGTGGGGGACAGGAGGAGAATGGGCAACAACACATCTTTGCAGATGGTGGCTAAGAGAGATGGAAAGTGCTAGATTTCCAAGTATTAGGAAATAATCTTCCATGTGGAGGAAGCAACATGAGTAATATGACTTGCAATCAAGAAAGGAATGGGTTTGTAGAGGGATTCGGAAGAAGTTAGATTTAGGAGGAATAGGGTTTTATTAATCCACTTATGCCTGAGGTTGCAAGATTTTGAATTTTTGTAATCAGACCTTGGCGATGACCTTGAGTAGTAGGATGTAAATAACTCCCACGTGCTTAGCATTCTAATAATGGAACACTAGACATAAATGAATTTTAATGCAAAACAATGGGAAATATGACCAAACAGATTTGCTTGAGATGCCTTCAGTACTATCCTAATATATAAACTTTATTCAACAGAGAACAGGCAGCTAGGAGAGGTCTTTTAACATAGAAGAGACTTTGAGCCTGTGGGAATAAGTCTTTCTGATTGTTCAATACTGCAATATTTTATCCACATGATTCTTCAGCTATAGAAGTGTAACTGTGGATTTTATCATCCATTTCTTTCTAATCCCAGCCTAAACATGTTCAAATATTTGCAGGACTCAGGCTGGACAGCCTGTTCCAGATAGTCATTTGGATAGTTAATGTAAATGTATTCTCTTAGGCTAGTATTCTGCTAAGGCAGTCTACACTTGGGTTGACACTGAAGAGAAAGTTCCATAAACAGGAATGGGCCTGGGGGAAAAACAGTAAAAAAAACCCTCCTATTTTCAGTGTGAGATTCGTGTGGTTAAACTTGTTCAATTTATCTTAACAAATATAAATATATGTTTTAAAAGGAGCATTACATTGGCAACTAAGACATCTCTGACTAAGGTTCTGCCTCCCTTTTCTGGCCATGTGATCTTGGGTAATCACTTTAATTTGGTTTCCGTATCAGTAAAATTGAGGGTGTTTGAGTAGATTAGATTGTGCCCCTGCAATCACATCCCCCCTTCCTCCAAATCTGCCTTTAGTATCCTTCTCAATGCATTCCTCAAGGCAGTCAAGGCAATCAATGGAAGATCAAATATACCCATCATATTTGGAGTAGATAATCTATAATACTAGGCACAAGTCTAATATTTTGCTATGTTTGATGTTTTTGCTGATAAAATCCTCATTTAGAAATGTAAAGCAGAAATGGTCTGGAAACAGACAAAAGACAACTGCTTTGATTGGCTACCATCACTTATGCTGAAAGAGCAATCCTGTCCCCTCCCTTTGTCCATTTTTAGAGAGACTGGTCATTGTGAATTCATCAGCTAGGTAGTGTTAACTTGAAATTGTATCATGGAAATGTAATAGTCTGTGGTCTAATGTAAACCACAGACTTCAAATCAAATCTGACATCCAAAACTCTCCAGTTGTGTAATCTTGGGCAGCTCATTTGAGCATTAATTTTCACATCTGCAAAATGGGGTTTCTGTTGATCTCAGCTGGACTGTTTTGGGAATCCATGGAAAGCTACAGAGACAGCATGGAGATTCGCTTATCACAGGAGCTCCATCGATGGAAGCCAACACCACCTTTGCAAGTTACCATCCAACTTACGTTTCACGTACAGGCGGCCTATCACCTTAGCAGTTCCATATCTGTTGGACACTTCACACACATAGCTGCCTGAGTCCGAGGGACGAGTGTTCTCAATGAGCAGCCCCGTTACGGTCTTCTGGAACCTCCCTGAAAGTTCCAGGGGCATGTTGTCCTTCAGCCAGCGGTAATCTGGCTCAGGGTGCCCAAGCGCTTTGCAAGGCAGCTCCACAAGCTGCCCAGCCATGGCTTTGCGATGGTCAAACCCATCCAGTATAGATGGGGCTGAGTTCGCTGGGTCTGTAGAAGAAAGAAAAACTCTTAAAGGCAGTGAACAAGTGGAAGTGGTCATTTAGAATTGTAGGACTTCATGTATAATTTAAGTCCTGTGTATCATACCAACTATTGATACAGATCTTGTACCTATGCAACAATCCTGCATAATCTGCACATGTACCCCAGAACCTAAAGTACAATAAAAAAGAAAAGATTTTATAAGTGAACAGAAAAAGAAATGCCCTATTCATACAATTTATTTTCTGCTCAGAATTTACAAAAGGTACGCTGAACACTGGTCAGAGCCTCTGTTGGTCATTCACGAATAAATGAATAAAATATCCAGAATAAGCATGTTTCAACAAGAGCTGTCAGCTCAGGCCAAGAATCAGACTGTCTTTTCATAACTGGGAATGTCAGAATTCTCTTTAAAAGATCATTAATGGGTAGAAATATGCAGTTTGAGAGAAGAAATAAGACGTAGTGGTAGACAGATCAGTGGGATGACTATGGTTTGCAATGATCTATTGTATTTTTCAAAATAGCTGGAAGAATTGAAATAATTATAGCTTAAAGAAAAGCCAAATGTATAATGTGATGGATATCCCAAGTACACTGATTTGATTTTAACAAATTATATGAATGCATTACATTATCACGTGTACTCCAAACTATGTATATCTATTAGGCATCAATAAAAAAATTAATAAAATAATTTTTTTAAGGTAATGGCTCACTCTGTAGCTCAGGCTGGAGTGCAGTGGTGCAATGACTGCCCACCACAGACTCAAACTCCTGGGCTCAGGTGATCCTCCTGCCTCAGCCTCCCAATGTGCTGGGATTACAGGCGTGCACTACCACACCTGGCCTAAATAAATTTAAACAGAAAAAAAGCAACACCAGCAGAAATAGCTGTTTAGTAAAATTTATTGCACAAGAAAAAGAGTTTTACATATAGCTATTGAATTTTTAAGCTTTTATTTATTCATTTCACAAATATGTTTTGATCCCCTAGTACAGACCAGCACAGTTAGGCACTAAACAGGGAGGGGTGGGACAGACAGGTGTCTTCTTGAAGCTGATGTTCTGTTGGGCGGGTGGGTGTTGGAAGCAGGCAACACATTATCAAGCAAATAAAGATAATTTAGTTTGTAATGAAGTGAAGGAAAGAAAAAGAGGGCATTACAGAGAGTGAAGTCCATGTGTTATGGGTGAGCAGGCAGCCAGGAGGCCATAAGGTATGGTCCTCAGGGACAGACTCTCTGAGCAGATGGTATTTGAGGTCAGGTGAATGAGCACTATCAGCCAGATGTGGCGTAGCAAGGCAATGGATAAAAAGCAGCAGCTTGCAAATGATTGCCATGACATGGCCTTGTATCATTTTCCTGTTCTATGACATAAACTTGAGCCAGATGAAGAAATTGATAAAATATTCCCAAGAACTCGGTCTGTGGAAACCATGCAGCTCAATGTCTTTCAGGTTTGTTTGAATGAAGTGATGTTCTCAAGGGCATAATCTTTGTATTACTACGAAGAATATACAATGCAGCACCCGATTGGATGCTAAATGTAAAACTCAGTGGCCTCTCCCTGCTCTCTCTGCTAATTCATCCTATTTCAAATTTTCATGAAACAATGCCCTTGCATTCTGCATGGATATTACAGGAGAGTTATGGGCTCCTGGCTCCAGAAATTTTATTGTCTTTGCCTCAGTCAGAAAAATGCCATGACTCTTTTGATCTACCTGCAATAAATCTGATGGCAAAGGACTGGATATACATTTTCCTATCAAATGAGAGCCACCTGGAACTTTGTACATTTTGACCAACATCTCCCTATTTGTCCCATCCCCTAGTCCCTGGCAATCCCCATTCTATTTCCTGGTTCTCTGGGTTTGACTTTTTTCGATTTCACATGTATGTGAGACAAGACAGTGTTTGTCTTTCTGTGACTAGGTTTATGTCACTTAGCATAATGCCCTTCAGTTTCATCCATGTCATTGCAAATGGAAAGATTTTCTTCTTTAAGGCTGAATAATATTCCTTTGTATGTATAGGAATAAAATTTCTATAAGTACGCATATGTGTATGTGAACACATAGATATTTTTCCATGTTCTGGCTGTTGTGAATGATTCTGCAATAAACATAGAAGTACAGATATCTGATTTCATTTCCTTTGGATATATACCAAGAGTGGGATTGCCAGATCAATGGTAAGTGAAAGGGTACAAAGTTTCAGTTATGCCAGATGAATAGGTTCTGGAGGTTTTATATGCAGCATAGTGACTATAGTTCATAACACTATCTTCTATGCTTGAAATTTGCAAATACAGTAGATCTTAAATGTTGTCATCACATATACACACATACATACATACACATACAAATGGTAACTATGTGAGGCAATAGATATGTTATTTTGCTTGATAGTGATATGTATATAAATATATATATGCATATTGTACAACACATTGTACACCTTAAATATATGAAATTTTCATTTGTCAGTACCTCAGTTAACCTGGAGGAACAACAAGTTCTAGCCAAGGTGATGTAAGAGGAGAAAATGTGTGAGTTTGTAGGAAATTCTGCTTAAAGGTGACTTAGTTGGGAGGGATGTTCTTATGCATTTTTCCTGTGCTTCTTTACACCAACTGGAATGTGGATATAAAGGCAGGAGCTGCAGCAATCACTTTGGACTTCGAAATCTTGAGAATGAAATTTCACATGAAGATAATGGATCAGAAAGATAAAAACCTGGTTCCTGGTGACACTGGAGCTGCCAAATCAGCTTCTGGACTCACGTGCAAGACAAGTAAATTTCTGTTTTAAAAAACAGTAACATCAAAAAACTGTTTTTTATAAAAGACGCCTTTAACAGGCTGTGATTCCATAGTCAGCCACTGGGGGTAGTCAGCAGGCACTATTTAAAACAGAACAAAAACCTTTAGTTGAAATGTCTTGGCTTTCTATTTCTTTTGTGAGCGTTGGAGATAACACTTCATTATGAACTTGCTGCTCTTTTTATTTCACTGGTGTCTTAAGAGAACAATGTGACAGTGATATGGTGAGGGAACCTAAATACCCTTTTAAAGAATACCTGATGAGCTTCCAGGACTCCTCTAATTCTTAATTAACTGAAGAATTCTATATTCCAGAATTATACTCATTCACATGTGTGACTATGGGGCTCCAGAAGGCAAGAGAGATATAAAAGTTTCACCATACCCAGGTACAGAGCCTTTGCCAGCAGAAACTTCATTGCTTCATTTACCTGCTTCTAAAGGAAATTACAAATGGACTTCGGAAAGTATTGGTTTGAAGATCATGTTCATATAGACTGAATAATTAAGCAGAGACAGGCCTAACAAATGATGGCTCACTGATCTCTGGCATTCTCTGGCATCAACTGAGAATCCAGAAAAATGGTTAGCTGTCTGCATCCATGTTCCTGGAAGTATCATCACCTGTACACCTTACGGGTTCAGGTGATAAAAATGTGCCTAAAGGCAGCTCCAGAAACGGTCTTGGACATCCTCAACTGCATGTGATTTATTACCTCCTAGTACACTAACTTGCAGACTATATAAACGTCATTGAAATAGTGTTTAGTAAGTAGAAATCATATCCAAGATAATATGTGTTACTTGGAGTAAGCTTCTCTAATATTATTCTGAACTCTATCTTCATTTATTTAAGAAATGTGAGAATATAATGATAGCTCTTGTTCTTCAGTAATGCAGATTTTAGTTACACTAGAGTGGAATAATGAAGATATTATAAAGTAGTATGAAAAAATAGTTGTGAAATCTGTCATTTTGCTTAGAGTAGGAAGTAGAAGTAGAGTTGGAGAAGGTAGCACAAAGATGTCACCCCTTTGGCAGGGGTGGCTGACAAAACACACTATAGTGTGCACCTCTGATTTTCTTTGCAAAACAATCCTACAATCTCTGAAAACAAAATGTACTCACTTCTAATGCTATTCATAAAAAATTAATACCCAATGACTGCACTTAAAAAGTTTTATTCTAACTGAAACTATTGGCAGAAAATTTTCAAAGAAGATGGTGCTATATAATTCTAAATACATTTTTAAAAAATGGCTGAGATAATTGGATATCCACGTGAAAAATAATTTAGAACCTTGCCTCACACTACCTGCAAAAATTAACTCAAAATGGATTATTGGCTTAAATATAACAGCTAAAACTATAAAACCTTGTAGAAGAAAACATAGGGAAAATATCTTCATGACCTTGAAGAGTTCTTAGGCATAACACCAAGAACACAAGCAACAACAGAAAAAAATTAACACATTAAACTTCTTCAAAATTACAGATCACAAATTTTATTAGACTACATTGCATGTTGACCATTCTGAGTCCATTTTTCCAGGTACGGTTGTACCATTTTAATATGTAGTAATTATGTATTCTTTTTTATAACAGGCCTTTTATTGAATTAGTGTTTCATTATTATTACTTATTCTGATCAATTGCCTGGCTTTCTTTTTAAAAGGAATTAGTTATACATGTGTTTCATCATCTCTGTCAGACAGCGATACATTTTTATCTCTATTTGTCTTATTTCTTACCATTTTTCATTTCCCATATTAAGCTTTCTGTTATGTTTACCCTCTGATGTGTTCCTCCTAATTTAATTTTAATTTTAGAACTCTTCATTTTTCTAACTTTTCCTAAAATATGTCACTTATTGTTTCATAGAATTTGTGTTGTTTTATTGTTTTTCTCTGAGATATTTTACTTCTGATTTATACTTCTCTTTCAAAGCTTTAATCATTTCAAACAAAAAAATATAGTTTTCATATGATTTCTGACAGTATTTTTTGTAGTTATTTCTAATCCAAACTTTTTCTTGGTTAATTTTCATCCTTTTTCCTGTGATACAGTTGGGTTAAATCTTTTTCCTTTTTGTTTCATTTTACAATACAACAGAGATTCTTAATTAATTAGGAGAAGGTTCCTGCAGGAAAGGATGAAATGAGTATGTTTTTCCAGCCTTCTCCCTTGATATTACCTTAAAAGACTCAACATTTAGCCATCTCTCAGAGCTGTATGGGTTTCCATGTTTAGCCGTGTGTTTCCTAGAACACTCTGTTTTTTCCATTCTATGGCTGTGCGTGTTGTATTTCCTTGTGCAGTATTTCTCAGGACACAATTCTCTAGGGCCTCCTCTGGTTCCCGTTCCTTCTCTCTTTGTGACTCTTAGTATTCCACTCTGACTCAGTTTGATTTCTAAATCCAGCTGTTCCCCTCAGGGTGAGTCTCTGTTCTTCTAAGAGGAGTACTTGTTGAGTACTTCTGCTGTCTTCAAGGACACAGACCACCATGGGCCTGTGCAATCATTACCGGCTACTCTTTGTACTCATCTTCAACCCAGACCTCACGCAGTTCTATCCCAGTGTGGTGAGGACTCTTAAGACATATTTTCCTAGGCTTCCACTCAAATAATGCTCCTCTGCTTTGGGAAATGTATGCCTGTTGGTTATTTGCAGTTTTCTGGCACTACCATAGCCCCAGTGTGCTGTCCACTTCCACCGTCTTCCACTTCTGCTGCTGGTCCTGTTGTTGGCAGTAATCCAGTTGTGTTGAAGGTGCCATCCGTGTACTTTTTTCTTTGTCATCCTATTTTATCTGTGTTGGTTTCAGGAGGAGTTTGGGGTCAAACACCAACATCTTTCCACCATGATCCAAACTCCAGATGTATATTTTTAAATACATTTAAATCTAAGTTAAAATGAGATCCATTTCTCTTTTCCTTCAAAGCTTGGCCTGTAAGGATAGCATTCTGCATTCAGTGTCTACATTCTCATCTTTTAGCATTAACAAGTTCTCCTTCAATTGCTTTATTAAAATTTCAATGACAAAAATATTGAGTTATTTTCCATATATGGTAGACTCTCACATGAGCCTTTTAATAGCATGTGACTCTGTGGACCCCTCCCCTCTCCAGGCACCTATCACTTCCCTGTCATCACCTACTCCATTAGCCCTGAATGTTCATCTTATTCTTTGGCTATTCTTCTGCGGGTATCTTAGTGTATGATATTCCCTGGCTAGATTATATATGGATGCTCTCACTTCTCTCTTTTCCAGTGCTCACTAGGCAATCCTGGGACTCCCATGACCTCCACAGTAACCAAATGCTCATGACTATATCTGTCCATTTTTGAAACATCAGTGAATCACTCCAAAACAAAAGAAAGAACAGACATCTTGGGATTAAGAAAAGTCAACTCGCCTTTCCAACCCTGAGAGATAAATTTAAAAATCAACACTTTATGATTCAGCATAGAGATAAAAAACATCACCTGAAACAGAAAGATGGGCTCTTAGATCATCACCAATTACGCTATCTTCTGGAGGGAGAAATGCTTACTTATTTTGCCAATCCCAAATTAATTGCATACCAGGATTCCCCTCATACCTCAAATCGTTCCCCTTTCTTTTCTGAATATACCATTAGAAAGTTTCTCTTTAATGCAAACAGGACTTTTTCTAGAGTTTTCTGAATAAGTAGAATATTGTCCTCGCCTTAAAGCTACCATGGACTAAGATGATGGTTATTATTCATTTTCTTATTTATTTTCTCCCAAAAGACATAAGAACCATAAAAGCAAGGGAGAAAGTGACAGTTGCTTTGAAAAAGAACAGGTAAAAAAAATACTTGCAAGTTCAAAGGAAAACTAACTTAATTCTGACTTGTATTTCTGCTGGATCTTGAAAGCCTATTGGCTATTTTGAAGATGTAAATGATGAAGAGAAAAATCCTGACAGTATATTATCAAGTACAAAAAGTGGATGTTCGGCTGTGTGGGGTGGCTCACACCTGTAATCCCAGCACTCTGGGAGGCTGAGGCAGGCAGATCACGAGGTCAAGAGATCGAGACCATCCTGGCCAACATGGTGAAACCCCGTCTCTACTAAAAAGTACAAAAAATTAGCTGGGTGTAGTGGTGCATGCCTGTAGTCCCAGCTACTCAGGATGCTCAGGCAGGAGAATTGCTTGAAACTGGAAAACAGAAGGTGCAGTGAGCAGGGATCGTGCCACTGCACTCCAGCCTGGTGATAGAGCAAGACTCTGTCTCAAAAAAAAAAAAAAAAGTGGGTATTCAGGCAGTGATGTTTTAAATTAACCCAATGTTCAACAGGTCCCCATTACTTCTTCCCATAAAACATTACTACAAATAAGATACTTCTCAAATATTGATAGCAAGCAAACTTTGGTCACTTCCATCTCACTATTACAACCTTATAGGATATTTACCATGGGGAGCAATTTTATATTCTTTGGCTACAAAGGCAAAGGTCGGGTATTTTGCATTTGATTTTCTAATACTGAGACGGATCTTTCACTCCCAAGGTGTTCCCTGAAGTGCTAATGCATCATGATGTGAATGTGTCTATTACTGGCTTGACAAATATGAAATGACTGCATTTGGAATCTCTGTATTTCTATGAAATTGTATTCATATTGGTTTAAAAGACTTTTAAAATTGCTAAAATATTTTGGAAGGGGAATTGAAGGCTTCATTTTAGTGGCAATATTCCACAATTTTGATTGAGTTGTCTCAAGACACTAACAAAGAAATAGCAGACCTAGCAGACAGAGTCTTGATGAGTTCTTACCTGATACAAAAAGTCTCGCGCTGTTGCTCTGCCTTGTCTCTCCAGTGTATCGATGCCGCGTGATGCAGCGATAGTTATACAATCCATCTTCATTCTGTACATCTTTAATATACAAGGCTCCCGTGGATGTGATGAGAAATCTAGATCCTGAAACAGAGGAAAACAATGGCTTGGTTAAAATACAATGAAAGCAACTCAAATGCATAGACAAAGTCTTTAAACAGTTTTTTTTTTCCACCTGAAGAAACTTCATGAAAAGGCTAAAAATGGAGGTGTGTGTCTGCATCTGTGTGTGTGTGTGTGTGTGTGTGTGTGTATGTCACTTAAAGGTCCAAGCTGTTTTAACTTCTCAACTAGCCTACATTAAGTGTTTTTAGTACTTATGTTATACAATAAATATATACTTAGCAAATCTAACCTCAAACTTTTTTAGGTCATGCATTTATCTTACAGCAACAGCGTTGTCATATAAGTGGTATATAGCTAACATAGAAGATTTTTTTGGATCATTGCATTTATCTTAGAATGTGACAAATTAAGGGAGTCTTAATTTGCATATCTCTGGCTTATGAAACCATAAACTTTTGTCTCAGTTTAAAATATTTCAATAAAAGCACAAAAATATTAGACTACAAAGCAATAAGATATTCCACAAACCTCCCAAAAAAGGCTATCTTATTTCCTCATAATAACAAGCAATATTTATCACTATATTCTATGACACACACCAATTCTTCTGAGAGTCAGTGTTTTAGTATACTCTCGTTATTTCTTAAATGCTAATTTTTAAAGGGACTACTGAAATCATTGACGATAACAATTTTCACCCCAAGCAAAAAAATTTATGATCAGTCATTCCCCATAACGTCAGCACAAAACAGTGTCCTATCTGTAACCTGTGATTTTTACCTGTAAAGCTTTAGTTGTACAAAAAGGGCCAACATTGAGATCAAATATCAGTGTCAGTTTAAGAAGGGCAAAGATTTTTTTCCCCCTTTTAAAATGTAACTTTTAAAGATATTTTTCATTGTTCAATTTTAATTGTGTGATAAAACAAGTTGGTGCACAAAAGTAGAGCTGAGCATGCACCTTCATGGCGGGTGACTCAGTATACCTCCTGCCACTCTTAGACTCTTCTATGGACTATTTCTGCATGTGATACAATTCTACTGAAAAGAATGTGATTTTTCTCTTTGAAAAAACACTAAAGTGCCAAAAAATCAACTTTTATTGTTTATTTTTCTCAGGTTCAGTTCAATCTTCCTTAAGTTTATTTCAGTCAGAATTTCCAGGAGTCTTAGTTTTATTGCTTTTGAGTGTTACATATTTAAGTTGTAAACATAATTTCTTGGTCATTTTATGCAATAACTATACATCATGCATAGGTCAGTTGCTCAGATAAATTAAAAATGGTTTATGATTTTTGTTTTGTTTTGTTTTGAGATAAGTTCTGGCTGTATCATCTAGGCTAGAGTGCAGTGTTACCATCTCAGCTGACTGCAACATTTACCTTCTGAGCTCAAACAATCTTTTCAACTCAGCCTCCTGAGTAGCTGGAAATACAGGAGTGCACCATCACATCTGGCTAATTTTTATATATTTTTTAGAGACAAGGTCTCACCATGTTGCCCAGGCTGGTGTTGAACTTATGAGCTCAAGTGATCCGCCCATCTCAGCCTCCCAGAGTGCTAAAGAGTGTAATCCCTCCAAAAGTGGAATTACAGGCATGAGCCACCATGCCTAGCCTAAAAATTATTTATGAATTCTCATGAGTTAGGAGTAATTCCAAAGAATAGAGATGTGAAAAAGATCATAAAATAACAGCGCAAATATTGATCTTGTATAAGCTTTTCAAAAGAGCATAAATTAATTATTAAAGTTAGTATAAAATATCTTCAAAATAATATCTACGTTAACTTTCAAAAACAATTCTAGTTATTTAGTTTAAAATACGCCATAAATAATGCTAGATATTAGAGAAGCTGAAAAATCTCCTAATGCTGTATATTCCAAATAATTTTGCTTTATTATTCTCTAAAATGAAAGCAACTAAAAATACCTTTTACCACTTGTCATGTTTCATCACACTTCAGCCTTTCTTACTATATACATTGTGTATAATGGAAACATTATTTCTCTTTCAATATATTTTGCATACTTATATAATGCTTTAATAATCAGTTCCTTTAAAGTACAGTTTGATAGACAGAAAGGAAAGCCAAAAAGAGATGATGTATGTAATTCCTGTCACCTTCTTAGCATGGAGTATTTTCATTAGAATTGACAGGCCATCAGTGGTGGCAAAATATAAGTGGAACAGATTATGCGTGCCATTTTCCAGAAAGGCTGAGAAATGCCCGCAGATACCAGCAGCCTGCATTATTACCAGATGATTCCAGAGAGGGCTCTATTCTCTAGGAACATTTTGTTCTTGTAATATCTAGCATTTTTTTGTTTACTTACTTAGCATATTAAATAAGGCTTTGGGGCATGTCATTTCAGAACTGAAACCTTTTATTGTCTTAAGCATTTTCTGAGATGTTTACAAGAATGAAGGAGTGGACATCAAACAAGTTTCTATACGTAAACCCATTTATGCCTAGTGTTCCATTATTGGAACACTAAGCATGTGGGAATTACTGCAAAAATTCAAAAAGTTGCAACCTCAGACATAAATGGGTTAATTTGACTTATCTCTAAGTCTAATTTGAGTTAGCCCTTCATTTTTCAGTGTAACCCATCTTGAAACTGATCAACATTTTAAAACATAAAGTAAGGTTAAAGAGTAGAATCTTTTAATTATGAGAGGAACAGGTATGTCGAAGGTCCTTGGGTATAGTCTCAACTCAGGAGTCCTGTGGAACTATCAAGGGACAACAAGGGCACAGATAAGTCATTAGAGCACCAAATGTGTTGGTCCCATGGTGACAAGGAATCATTCTGACTGCTCTCTCACGTGCCACTGCATGCCACTTGCTACCTTATGCCACCAAAGGTTTCCATGTCGTATGGAATAAATGGTTTGTTTATGTCCTTCAATGGGATAATGAATGTGCTTCTGTTAAAATAGGCAAATGTTAAAATACAATTTATTAGTATATAAATTATGAACACACAATTCTGCCTCATGCTGTCTCCCTTTGTGTCTTTCTCTATCATAATGCAAGCACACACATACCCTTGACTACTCAGAACTGTCTGGTAACATACAACTATGCAAAGCAAAAATTTCATGACTAAATTTATTTTCCTTGGGAAACTACTAGCATTTTAACCGGACACATTTTCTAAAACATAGTTCATATTTTTTGCCATGTTAAATACACTGCAATTCAGAGTCAACTGAACAGTGAATGATTTTTGGATTTTGAGTTATCGTTTTGGACATCGATTATTGATCTATGACGCTCAGTTACTAGAGGGATATCTCAGAAGCTATCTGGCTTCTCAAGATGCACGGAATGGTCCCAGACTGCCATGTTCGTCTTTGAGCTTGACTTTAACAGCTTTTCTGCTTCCTCCTTTACTATCTGAGTGTTAGATGTTACTTCTTTTTGTTATCAGTATCTTTGACAACATACAATGTGATACTTTCAGGATGCTGAGAGTTAGAAAACAGACATACCAAAGCTGTTAGGACTTTGTATAAACTAACAGTAAAGAGGAGCAAGTAATAGAGTGGTTTTCCAATGCCAGTTAACATGAGCTTGCATGTTAACTAAAATAAATGCCACTAAAATAAATCCACCACTTGGTGCCAGTTCAGTCAGCCTGGCTAAGCTTAGCATAGGGGCCAGTGGAATATTTCTATGGAGGGAGACAAAACTACCAAAGAAAATGGGGCATTAGTCCAATAGGAAAATGTTGCAGGAACCCTCAGGGTTGGAGTTCTATGGCCACATTCTTCCCATTGCCATGGTGCTGAGCAGCAAAAACACCCAGAGAGCAGTGGGTTCTGAAGCCCAGGCAGGATACCATTTTGGGTTTTCTATGCAATTGCTTCAGAGGCAGATATTAAAATAGCAATGGTTCTAGGAATCTATTTTGCTGAACAATGGGTTGTTAAAGCAGAAAGCCAGATCTTTAAGATCTGAGCTGCAAAAAGCAGCATGCATGAGTTCCTGAAAGAGGCATATCAGAGTTGATTCTAGAAACTAGCATGTGTTATAGGTGGGCAGGAAATAGAGCCAAGTGATGCACCCATTCATTGGTCCAGCACTGTCCAGGGCTCCAGGAATGCGGAAAGGAGAGAGACAACCCCTATCTCTAGGGAGCTTGTAATCTGAACAGATTTGAGCCTTTGGGTTTAGGAACATCCCAACAAGTTGAGGAAAAAGGATAGAAGGGAAGAACCTGGAGAGCAATCATGGAAAAGCCATTGTCCTTATCTCCCCAGAGAAGAAAACTGGCATTTATCCCCACATCTGCTTTTATCCTTGTGTATTATTCTGATACAAATCATTGACTTTATATGTTAAAATCCTAATCATTAATTTGCTTGTTCAATCTGCTCAGCTAACTTTTTCTTTGTTCTTATAAAGAATCAAATTAAAAGATCTTCTCCTGGTTTCTGGTGTAATAAACTTATCCATTTTGTAAGATTTCTCAGTGTGGAAGAAAACACCTGGGCTTTGGAAGCTGGTAGATCTGAACTGCAAAATGGTCATTGTCCCTTTCCAGCTGTGTGGCCTTTGTCTACTCATTCAACTTTAAACTTCACTTTCTTCAACTAGGAAAAAGAGAGGTGATGAGTAATCTCCTTTGTGTTCTGCTGTTGAAGATCAAATTAAAATTAATCTATGTCATCTAGCAGATAGACATGCATCTATTGCACAGCAGGGTGACTAAGCTCAATAATAGTGTATTCTGTATTTCAAAATAGCTCAGAGAGTAAATTTGAAATATCTCACCACAAAAAGGGATAAGTGAGGTGGTAGATACATTCATCATCTTGATGTAATCATTTCATATTGTGTGTGTATATATATATGTGTGTGTGAGTGTATAGACACATACAAAATCAACACATTATACCCCATAGATGTATATAATTTTTCAGTTGAAAATAATATTGATAAAAAATAATTAAAAATTAAGATGGTATCTATCCTAGTAAATGTCATGTTTGTTATTCTGCTGTTCTGGCTAATCCACAGGTGTATAAAATGTAGCCTGTGTGAGCCAGACAGGGAAGAGCCCATTGACATAAATATAGCAGGGCTCCCTTTCAAATGCTTATTTGCTTACTTATGAAAGGCAACCTCATATATTAAAGAAAGCATCTGAGTGGAAATGCCACAGACGAATTTTACATCATAATTCTGCCATTTGGAGCTATGTCACCACAGGCAAAATATTTACCGAACCTCCGAGCTAGTGTCACATGACAGAGCATTGTGAAATGTAGAAAGATGTACTGAGTTGATGGAGCATTTCTGAACATCCCAGTGAAAGACTTGGGGAAAGTAGGATCACAGACATCTGCTAAGAATTGAATGTTTGCCTCTGCACAAAATTCATATTATGAACCCTTAATCCCCAATATGAAAGTATTTGGAGATAAAGCTTTTGGGAGGTAATTAGGTATATAGGTGATCATAAGGGTGGGAACACACCTCACTTTCTCTGCCTTGTGGGATCACAGTGAGAAGGCAGCTGTCTGCAATCCAGGAAGGGAGCCCTCATCAGGCACCAAATATGCCAATACCTCGACCTTGGACTTCCCAGCCTCCAAAACTGTGCGAGATAAATTTTTGTGGTTTAAGCCACCCAGTCTATGATAGTTTGTTGACAAAATATTTAAGCCACCCGGTCTATGAGATTTTGTTCAGGCACCAAATATGCCAATACCTTGATCTTGGACTTCCCAGCCTCCAAAACTGTGAGATATAAATTTTTGTTGTTTAAGCCACCCAGTCTATGAGATTTTGTTGACAATTCCCATTGTCGTGGTGCTGACAAGCCCAGGCTGACCAAGATATTGTCTTCAGAAGTCTTTTCCACAGTAGAAATGGATATTCACAGAAACTCAGGGACTTTCCCCCAAATCATTATGTTACTTGAACAACAATACTCCCTGGTATATCTGCTAGTATCTGAACACAAAAAAACATAACCTGAAGTTCTCAAAATTAATCACTTCTTGACCATCATATTTTATCTAACAGGAAGGCCCTCTGCTTCTGCCTCCAAAATATATCCTGAATCTATCCACTTCCCTCCCTCAATGCTGTACCATACACATCTAAGGACTGTAGCTTTCAAACCTTCTGTGTCCACTTCTGTTTCTCTACAATTTAATCTCTACTCAACATCCTTAAGGATTTAACAATATAAGTCATTTAGTGCCTTGATGGAATCCCACTAGACCCAACCACGTATGATGGTCTATAATGGTTTGGTCTTTGACCATATCTCTAAAAGTTTCCCCTCCACTCTCTCGCTCTTCCACCACACCCAGGCCACACTGTCCTTCTTTTAATTGCTCTAACTGGAGGCTCTGAGCCCAGATCTCTCCCTGCTGGGGTCCTTCTTGTCATCGTGGCCTGTTTTTAAGTCAATTTTCCAGTAATGTCAGACCACATTATCATGGTCACTCATGATCAGAGACTTGGTTGATTATATCTGCATGTGACGTTATCTTGTGCATGTGCATGAGATTGGTTTAACATTTCTCTCATTCAACTAAAATAGCAGAAACTTGTTTTGTCTTGTTCAACATTTCATCTCCATTACATACAATAGTACTTGGCTATGATATCCTAAAATATTTGTTGAATGCATGGGCTGATGAAATAATCTATTATTGCTTGTATTCAAAACATCCTTTCCTAGGTCTCAGTAAAAAGTACCTTTTTTTTAGATTTCAGTACATTTCCTTGTGTAGAATACATAAAAGGAGTTTGTTCCCCTCTAGAAATGAATATATTCTTATATGAAAATGAACATATTTTAAGATTGTGATGAATTATTCTTTCATTATGCTCCCTGGAGTTTTACGGTGTGACTAAGCTGTTAGATCTTAAAAAAAGCAATACTATTTGGGGGAAGATTTTAAAAGCATATATCATCTTTCACTTTGAGAAATATATCTTAGAGCTCTTGTTTGTTTGTTTTGTCTTTCCTATTGCAGTCTATCTGAACTGAGTTAATAGCAATTAAAAGAACAGATGATTCTGCTAATAAGATGCCAAATGGTAGCACAACCACGAAGAAACTTTTATCAGTTGTGCCTGCCGTTTCCAACTGATGGCCACCCTGTGTCACAAAACTGAGCTTTCTCCAAAGCAGTTTCAATAACAGTTTCTGAAATATTAGAGGAACATAAGAATTAAATCTGAGTTCTAAGTATATAGCATTAGAAACGACACGAGACTCTTAGCATTAACTAAAAGAGAAGTGGAAATAGAAGATATATATATACACACACACTCTAAACTTATCAATGTCTCTTAATTCAAATGTAGGTTAGAAAGCAATTTAGCTTATGAGTTGATTCTGAAGTGTCTACAGTGTGTCCTGTTCTGTGATATGAGGGGTGGGTGAAAAGATAGGATTAGATGTGGGCATGAATGAAATACAAATATTTCCTTTTATCAGGTTGAGTTGCCTAATAAAGCATGTACATGTTAAAAGCTGCATATAAGAAAAAAGAAGAGGCCCCTTTAATTAAGACATCTTACCTGATATTATGAGCTGAATTTCCCCCTTCCTCAAAAATTTGTGTTAATGTCTTAACCTTCAGTACCTCGGGATGTGACTTTATTTGGAAATAGGGTCGGTCACTGCAGATGTAATATGTTAGTATGAACTCATACTTGGATAGTGTATGCCCCTAATCCAATGTGAGTGGTGTCCTTATAAAAAGGGGACATTTATATAGAGACATGGCTATTAACATGAATCCTAATCAGAGCCAACAGATTCTAGGTGCATTGTAGGGGCCACCACTGCTTTCAGCATCATTTGTGTTACAACACATTGAGTTCTTACAATGACCCCAAGAGAAAGATACTATCATTCTCATTTTTCATATGAGAAAATTGAGCAATAGAGAAGTTCAGGGACTTGCTCCTATTTATACAACTAGAAGTATCTATTCCAGGATGGTGCCCTGGCACGCTGGCTCATGCTCTCACACACTTCACTCCCCTGGCTCTGGGTCGTGGTGCAGTGTGAGACGGCAAGGCATGGGCAAACCAAGGTGCAACCAGAGTGAGGCAGAAGCAGTGAGCACAGAAAGATATTTAACCTAAAGTTTCAACAGAGCTGGGGTGACGAGAAGAAGATTCCAGATATTGATTCTAAGGGACCTATGGGGTTGGGGTGGCATTGGTAGAGCAAAGGAGTTGGGGTAGAGGAGGTTCTGTTTCAGAAACGATAAGAGCTCAGCTGTGAGCATGCTGAGTCACTTAAGATCAGATCAGTGACCAGGGCTGGGCACGGGGGCTCATGCCTGTAATCCCAGCACTTTGGGAGGCCAAGGCGGGTGGATCACAAGGTCAAGAGATTGAGACCATCCTGGCCAACATAGTGAAACCCCGCCTCTACTAAAAAATAGAAAAATTAGCTGGGTATGGTGGCACGTGCCTATAGTCCCGGCTACTCGGGAGGCTGAGGAAGGAGAATTGCTTGAACACATAAAGCAGAGGTTGCAGTGGGCCAAGAGTGCACCACAGCACTCCAGCCTGGCACCTGGCGACAGAGTGAGATTCTGTCTCAAAAAAAAAAAAAAAAAAAATCAGTGACTAAAGTCAAGCTGTAGACAAGGCTTTGGAGACTAAATTGTGCTTGTCGAAGAGGAGCCCTTCATGAGAACTGAGGTTGAGTAACATCCCAGGAAGCAGAGTGAAGGAAGAAGGCCAAGAAAAGACCCAGGGAAGAAGTGAGAGGAGGCATAAAGGACCCAAGACAGCATGGTGCTAAGAGAGTCAGAGGAGAGGACTTCCACAGGAGGGTGAAAATGGCCTCAGCTCTGTGCCTTCCTACTGCCATAGCCTTGAGTACGTATGCAACCTGTACAATGGGGCAATACTGCCTTTTTGGGAATATCATGATATTAAAGAAGAACATCCGTGTAAGTTCCTGGCAGAAATAAGCACTTTAGCACTAATCTGTAATAAAATATGAAAAAATATCCTTGCTGAACCAATAAAAATATGAAATGTCTAACAGCTAGAAATGCACAAAAATGAGTTAAAGAACACTCTACGTCATTACCAAAGGACATAATAGAAGATCTGGATAAACGAAAAGGCATATCAAATTCTAGGAGTAGACAACTAGAGATTGCGAAAATGTCAGCTTTTCACAAGTGAAATGAATTACATTTTAATTAATTATTGAACAAAATTTATTTAGAACTTGACCCAATCCATGTAAATTAAAACAAGAGATTATTTTCATCCAGGAGATTAGAACAAAAAATAAAACGTTTGAAAGTAAGTGGTTTTGACAAAGGGTGTGGTTTAAACCTCTAAGGGTGGGCATGTAAAGTGGTGAAGGCTTTTGATTTTTGAAGGGCAACTTACAGTATATTTCAAGTCTGAGACTTGCATACCTTTTAATCCATCCTTCAACTTCAAAGACTACCCTACGGAAAAACCCAGATGCGTACACTTTGATGTTCACCCCAAAATACACTGAAGCATAATTTAACAATGAAAAGTGATACAGAAACCTGAATGCCAATCAAAGGATAAATAAGTAAATAAATCAGAGTACATCTATACTCTGCAATTATTTAAAAGACAGCAAGGCGTATGTACACATCCCCTGCAGAAAAATCTCCACCAGATAGTCTAAAGTAGTTATTGAACAGTCTACACTGTTGTGTACCAAAGGCAATGGTAGATGAAAAACTTCGTGTACGCAAATGAAAGAGAGGCCTGGATCAGCAGACAGCTGCCAATGTTCACCGTTGTTGCCTCTGAAACCATGAGTGGATTAGGGGAAGGGGAGGAGAAATTACGTTTTATTTCACACTGTCATGCATTTGAATGTATCCTAAAAGAAGTATCCTAAAAGTATCATTTGAGTATCCTAAAAGAAGACTTATTTTTTCTTTTTTTTCTCTTTTTGTGTCACTCTGTATCCCAGGCAGGAGTGCTGTGGTGAGATCTTGGCTCACTGCAAGCTCTGCCTCCTGGGTCCTGGTTCAAGCAATTCTCCTGCCTCCGCCTCTCGAGTATCTGGGATGATAGGCCTGTGCCACCACACCCAGCTAATTTTTGTATTTTTAGCAGAGATGGGGTTTCACCATGTTGGCCAGGCTGGTCTTGAACTCCTGACCTCATGATCTGCCCACCTCAGCCTCTCAAAGTGTTGGAATTACAGGCATGAGCCACTGAGCCTGGCCAAAAGTAGACTCCATTAATGTGCTTCTTGTGTAATTAAAATTTATTTAGGACAGAGGTGTCAGTGGGTGATGAGCATATGGACGCAGCAGATGTAAACTGAAAGCATGTAACACACAACACAGAAGCAGATAAATCTAGGTTGATACTGCTGTCCAGAGTAGATGTATCAAAGAGGGCTTTTACTATGTTTGCTCTTCAAGCTGGTCACTACTCGTGCGTGCCTAAAAGCACAAGGGGAGACCTTCAGTATTCCCCCTGGTCTTTGTAATCCCTCCCCTCCAAATACCTCACACAAAAGTTGAATCTGCCATGTAGCCAATCTCTGTATCTTCCTGAACTATGAGAATGCTGCATTTCACACATAACTGCATTCAGTCCAGTTGGCTTGCCTGTTGGCACTGCCTCCCCAAAATGGCATTTGCCACTCTGAAGACAAAGGAATCCTCTTATTTGCCCCACTTACCTGCTGCCCCCAAAGACTTGCACAGTGCTAACTTGAGCGATTGTTTAGAAGAGGTACATACTTTGAGTTTTTTCTAAAAGTAGGATCAGTAAAATAAGGCATCATATTGAGGGGGCAGCGCTGTTGCCATATCATTTTATTTAATCTTTATAGGAGCCTATTATGTTTATGGGAATATCATCAAGATATCCAAGAAATAATGAAGCCCCAGTGTGGATCTTGAGCTGCCTGGAAAAAATCATTTGTAGAAATAACGCCATCACACAGGGCATGAGAAATAAGCTTATAACTCGGCTGGATCCAATAAGTAAGGAGAGATTTGGTGTATATATGTTAAATTGTCTCAAAGCAATTTCACTAAGACATTTCTCTTATGTAAATAAAATTCTCTCAGTGAAATTCTCCTGCAGTTAAATGAGTCTCGATTATACACTACTAATTTAAGCCTGCACACTGCATTCCAACTGTATACCTAATTACCCTGTTTAGTTAATGATCAGATCTTTGTGCAGATATTTGAGTCTGTCATTAATCTTTGCTCTAGTTAGATTTGTAGTTGTTTAAAAGAATGAATCTTTATAAAGAATATAATTTTATAATTCCTTTGCTTTTAAAGGAATTACTTCAAGGATTTTTTTATTAAAGAACCGAAAAAGCTCATAAAACTTATTAACTGTATTTATTTATTTATATGATGAACAAGATGGTTTTGGCCACTGACATTTGAATGCAAATATTTCATTTGGGAACAGAGATAAAAAGAGTACATTGACAAAGAAAAACATTCACTCTAATAAGTGCATTTACGTGAACTGCAAAACAGAAGTTGACCCTAGTAAAGAGAAGAGTTATTTAGATGGTCAGGGTTTGGGGTGGGGTAGGAATGTCAGGATTTCTGAAGAGGTTGCTTTTCAGCAGAGTCACAGTGGGTAGGAAGATGAGAAGGTGTTATTCATGAATAAATAGAGCAAAGAACAAAATTAAAGGAAAAGCATGTGTTTGAGGTGGGAAAAACTGTGACATGTCCAAGAAACTGACACAAGATATATTTTGAAAATTGAATTGATAGGACATAGAATTGGCCTGAATGCCAGGATGAGGCAAAGGTGACAAGGACCAAGGTGGCTGCTAGGTCTTGGTGAGGAGCCCTGACCATGCGAAGAGGCGTCCTGCCAGGAATAAGAACTAGGGGGTGTAAAACCGCCTGTCCATGGCTGACCTATTTTGGACTTTGGGGGATTAAAAGTAGCCCCTTATAGAGATATGGAAAAGGAGAGGAAAAGAATGCTATTGGCTGTGCTCACTGTATCAGGTGGACTCGTATTGAGAAGAGGTACATCGGCATTATTTCCTGTCTACAAGATTTCTGCATTTTGGGACTGGAAGGGAATGTGCACTTCAGGTTGATTGTCTGTTCCAGTTGTGACTGTGCAATATGGTGCTGATCAAAAAGCAACATGTGCAAAAAGGAAAAAATAAGTGAAGGAAGATCAGAGCACAGGACTTCAACCCACAATGACTGTACTTACCTGGTCTGTTTTAACAACGCAAAAGGAATTTAAGACAATAAGCTTATTGGCAAAACACATTGAAAAGTAACTGCAAAGTTTGTCTACCTGATACAAATGACATAGGATTATGAGAAAGAATCTGGAAAAACAGGAATGAGAAAGAATGAAAATAGACACTATGTTGTCGCCACTTAATATTATGGGGCAATGGTTTTTCACACTGTGGGTTCACCTATTAATACGTTGTGAAAACAGTTTCATTGATTGTAACTTTATTTTTTTAATGAAATAGAAGAGCATAGAATGTATCAGTATGTATCAAATAGTAGTGATATTTTGCAGTTTTGTTTCAGTTCACCTGTGCGCACATAAGATTGTGTGTTTGTATATTTATGTGTGTGTTTATGTGTGTGCATTACTAGGTTCTAAGATAAAATGTCCTTTTTCTATGTATTTCTTACTATAAGTCAGAGCAAAAAATATTTGAAGAGCCTTGCTCAACATCTTAGAGATGAAATTGTTATTTTTCTGACTAGGCTTCCGTTTCAAGGCAAGGCTAATCATCTTTAAGCATCAGCTGGTATACCTGGGATTCCTCAAGTTGTCTCTTTAAACATGCAAACTGGCAAGTCTGTAAGGCCACAGGCTTGGTTGCATTTACAATGGGAGTGACAGAGAAAGCAGTTTACTGTTTTAAAATGCAATATCATTTGAAGATCTTGGATTACATTTGTTTCGTGATAACACACAATGATGTCAAGGGAAACGATGAGCTTACTGAGACATCCATACAACTGTACATGCAAATACGCACACTCACAAAAACACACAAGGGTAGAAACCATGTCAGATGCAGTCTCCTGAGTCACTCCCACCCCACAGCCTTTTGCTTTTAAGTAGTCTGACCCCATGAGAGTCTTTGAGATTGGTGTGCACGTCACAGAGCCTTGCACTGTGAGAGTAACTCAATTCCCTAAATGACTTCCCCAGATCTAGCTTATCACAAACTCCATTGCCTTTCAATATCCTTTGTAACACAACAGTATTAATAAAATCATAAAACAACTGCCCACCATATGTAGACCTAGTACTGGAGTCAAAGGTACCTAAAAGGCTAATTTTTAATTATACGGAAAGGAAACATACCCTAAGGTAAAAGTGCAAATAATTGCAAAACAGAGGCAAGCAGTGTTGGTTAGATATACATAAGTGCTGATGTAAAAAGAGATTGAAAATGACACATCTATGATGAATTAAGATGGGGAGGAACCCACTGTTGGTGTGCAGCTGATAAGACGCTATTGAGAAATGATATCAGAATACATGGTGAGAATGTTTTTCACTGTAAATCTCCTCAATCCTTCTGATTCTTCCAAAAGGAAAGCCGCAGAAGGTACCAGTTCTCCACCCACCTACTTAGGTGCCTCCACTAGAATTCTTAGCCTGTTTTTGCAGAAGTAAGATATCTCCACTATCGCTCTAATGCTTCTAATCTTATTTTTCTTTTTCTTTTTTAGACAAAGGAAAAGAAACTACTGGCTTCGAGTCTTTGGAAGGCAAGTTTATCTGACTAGAATGTAATATTATTGTTTTGCTTTCATTGTATTGCATTTATCTTTATGGCTAGTTAAAATGATTTTCCATTTAAAGGTGGCAATTTTTTTTTTTTTTTTTTACAATTACATTGTTTTAAGTAAACAAGAATTATTCAAAAGACAAAAATACTAGCACAGATGGTATGGTATTCAGTGATTGCAGATATCATAAAGATAGTTCATGAATGATCAAGATTTGAGAACCACTGTGTTCACGACACTTCCTGAAAGAGGTGTGTTATACAATGTTTCTTGAAGAAAGGGATAGCGGTCTACTGCTAGGCAGGAAAGATGAAGCTACTCAGGACGAGAATCAGGCAGTTGGCCTGTCCTCTGCTTGGGGATCACAGCCAAGGAAGCACGAGAGGGGCTCCCACTAGAGAAGCTCCGTGTGCTGCAGGGCTGACATGGCCCAGGGTAAGCGGGAGCTCTGGGAGGCCCAGGGGTTGGTGCCAGGATAGTGGTAGATGATTTTCATTTTCAGACTGTGAGGTAACAGGTAGATCCAAGGGAGGCAGAGGTGAAATCAGGATGGTTACACAGGGAAGACAGAGAGCAGAGCAAGGCAGTTGCTGAAGCTGTTACTAAAATTGGACAGCGGAGATGGTCGACGTATGGGGAAAGCCAGCCAGGCAGCAGGAGGCTGGGACAGAAAGAGGCACAGGGGAGGTCTGCCCAGTTTTGCTCCAGGGGCTCTCTCGGGGTAGTGATGGGCCCATCCACTAGGGAAGTTCTGGCCTCATCATGATCCTTCTTTTGTCTCACTCCCCATGTCCTTCCTCCATCTCTCCTCCCACTGCCGTTTATTTATTTAACCGAAAAAGTGCCAATCACCCACACATGCATAAAATGCTCATCCATGTACCCATTTCTCAAAATTGATCACTGTTAACATTTGGTGTAATCTGCTTTATTTCTAATGAAAGAAATCAAACTTTACAGAAAATGTTATATTTTTCTCTTTGTTCCCTCCCCATTCTATCCTTTCCTCCTAAAAATCCCTATTATCAGAAATATAAGTACATATTCCCAGTTTTTATTTTTTATTTTATTACACACACATACATGTGGCAATGAACTTCACATAGTATGGTTCTGTGTTTTCTGTCTTTGTTTTTAAACTTACAGAAGTATTTTACTATTTCTCATAGAAAATCTTGCTTTTCCCATCCAACATTACGTTTTCTTAACATCTATGTTGATATAAAGAAATCTAGATATCTAGTTCAGTCTTTTTAATGAAAATATAGTATTATTTTATGAATGTAATTCACACTAACCAATGAAAGCTCCATCAAACAAGCATTTGGTTCTTTTTTTTTTCAATGCTATATTCCCAGCCCCTAGAATACATACAGAATAGTTGCTCATTAAATGTTTGTCAAATGAATGAATCAATGAATCCACTCATTCCACTGCTGACAGGTAGTAAAACTGATGTCAATTTGGCACAAACGTTTACAAGATTCCTTGGCACCCACATAAGAGTCACGCTAATATGTCTACCTAGAAATGTATTTATTGCGCTGACAGCTTTTGTGTTTATGATTTTGTAGGATTCTCTGAAATGCTGTTTGACTTCTTAAGGGCTTGGTACATGCTGTGGGCTGTTGATGTGGCTGAGGGGTTGGCTCTCACATGATCACTGCAGAGATGCTGTGGTCTGTCTTGCTCACTTTGTAAACTCCTCATCCCCCTCTGACAGCTGTTTGCAAGCTTTGTCTTTTCTTCAAAACTTTATATATATATGTATATATGTATATATATATATATATATATACTGAAAAGCCTCTGTCAGAAAAAAGTGGGTGAATTCTTCCAAGTAATTAAATATTGCAAAATATAAAATAAAGAGGATAAACAGATTCACAGCTAGGAACACAAGGTATTTCTGGGCCACTGGAATTTTTACCTTTGTGCTGTAAAGCACAGTCACTTTCTGTGCAAAGTTGTAAGTGTTTACCACAAGTTCTAGGTGGATCTGCCCTGTACCAACAAATTACTAGTGCCACTGGATCAACATTAATGTACATTTCTATGTTCAAGCAATATTATGGTCCATTTATTACATGCACAGCAATTTAATGGCCTTGTGGATCTCAACACTGTGCTTTTATTTCATTTTTGACTAGGCCCACCTCACCATTAAACATAAATGGAATAAAGCATTTGAAGAAAAAGGTATAAAAATGTGTATATTTTTCATTGCAAAACAATTCTTAACGGATTTTGTAATCTTTGCAAAATTAAAAGGAAAATACAGTCGGGACACTAAGTTTCTTCCCAGATTTTCAGATTCTGAAGCTTTAGTTGAAGGCAGTTGAAGACCATACAAGGCTGTTCTTGAGACTTTTGTGAATGTGAATGAACGCCCTTTGCTGCAAAGGCACCTGCTTGGTGCTGAGGAATTGGCCAAGGAGCCGTCGCCTACCCCCGGCCACTGCGGGAGGAACACTCAGTGCCCCCTGCTAGTCAGATCGAGGCCCTGCAGCGTGGCACAGAGGGTTCTAAGACACACGTGATGTGGGAACTGCGGGCTGAAAAACGCGCCCCGAAATGACATAGTGAATGCCTGTGGATCTGGCACCATCTTAACACTTCCTTGTTAATAACACATTATTTTTGCTTTGTTCACTTATAAACACTTCCTATGTTTACACTTCTTGGGCTTTGAGAGAAACTTGTTATCAGCAAAATTCTTTCAATGAAAACTTGTCAAATTACTTCTCCACTTAAAGTGGAAACAGTGACGTTTTTCTTGAACTCCACGTTTATTTATATTATTTTTAAATTTCATTTTGCTTTACAACCATCTGAGTGAATTTTCTTTTAGACTATTAAGATAAAATTCCCTCTAGGATTAAGTTTTGGTCATTTCTGTCATGAAATATATGTCAGAGTACATTATTTGGCATCTTAGTTTTCCTTTTTTTCATTTATTTATAATGAAAGAAATAAAACTTTACAGAAAATGTTATATTTTTTCTCTTTGTTCCCTCCCTGAAGTGTTACAGTTTTCTCTTTGTTCTCTATATTAAACCTTCACTGGTTTATATATAGTCAGTGAATCAGAAGTGAGTTGTAGCAACTTTCATTTCTATGAAAAAACTAATTATTTTGAAAACTCTCCAGGTATAAGAAATGTAGACATGCTGCACAAATAGAACAAACATTTACTTAAATGAACAGCAGATTTCTCAAGTAAGGAAAGTCCTCTGGGCTCCATAAAGGAAGAGGCAGGTGAATATCTAACAGCAAAGATCAAGCTAATGCTATACATTCCCTGGACATTTGCACATTTAGGGAAAAAATTAGTTTTAATAGCAATGAAGAAATGGAAGGCTGTTAGTCCTACACAAGTCCTGCATAAGAAAGTCTCCAGAAAGCTACAATTTCACTAAAAGATTGGTCTTGAAAAAAAAAAAATAGCCTTTGCAAATACCCTTGCCTTCATAGCCTAAGTTTTGTGTAGGGATTGTGTCTAACCATAGTACTGGCCTTGCTCTGGTTTGGGATTTGTATTCTCACTGTCTGCAGGGTCTGGAAAACCTCACTCTAGAAAGTAACATATAGTGACTCCACTTCTAAGAACATCTGGCAGAAGCAAAGACAAATAACTCCTCCCTGGAGGAAGGAGCACTGTGAAATGTGTACAGATGAAGCTTGACTCCTCCCTTCCAATCTTGATCTCCCAGGACCAGACCTGAACACATCAGAGAACAACTTATCATAAAAAAGAGTCAGAAGAAGCAACAGAGGCTTCAGATATGGAATAACTAGATATTGCTTACACAATAAGTATTTGAAATGTTTGCAAAGCAATAAAATTAAATTAAAAATAAGATTATATCATAAAGATAAAAATATTAGATTAACAATATGTGTAGAATGGGCAAAAATAAAACATATAACCCTTGACATAAATATTTAGATTAGACAGAGTTGGGAAAAAAATTAGTGAAAAAGAAAATAAATCTAAAGAAACTACCCAGAACATGTCCCAGAGAGAAAAAGAAACATAACAGAGATACACATTAAAGAAAGATACATATGAAACATAAGAAAGAAAGATGTGAAAGATACATATAAAAGAAACATAAGAAAGATACATATGAAAGATACAAATGAAAGATACATAAGAAAGAAAGAAAAATACATATGAAAGAAAGAAACATAAAAAAGAAAGATATGTATGAAAGAAAGAAAGATACATATGAAAGAAAGGCTAAGAGGCTTGAAGGAGAGATGAAGGAAATTCACATAGTTAATTACAGTTCAAGAAGGAGAAAGTAGGAAAAACATGGCAGAAAAGCAATATTTGGGAAAACAAGTTGAAAATTTCCTAGCATTGATAAGAACCAAGAAGTTTGCCAATAGCAGGCTCACACCCAGAAATAAAGGATGTGCTTCCAGAAAGGAAACTGTCCTCAAGAATGAGGTGCAGAAAGAAGGATGGAGCAAGAATTAGATATGCATGAATAACCCTAAACAAATAATGAATGTATAAAGTGATAATAATGACAAATATCATTGACATAAAAAGCTAGATGCATCTAGAACATTGGAAAACAATAGCCTTTCAGATGGGAGGTCACAGGAGAGGGTATCATGACGTCATGTGTTTCTCTGTGTAAGGTAGGTCAGTGTGCTATATTTGTGAGTGAAGAAAAGCAATCTCTTTAGTGCTTTTATGACACTGATCCACAAATTCCATTTCACCTGCATCTTAACCTGGCAGGCTTCTCTCGACTGTTTCAGAAACCAGACCTTGTGCTTTACAGTTTGCATAAGGCTCTCATGGTCATTACTCTATTTAATCTTCATAGGAAAACCATTGGAATTAAGGCCATTTAAAAAACCCCCCTCCTCCACTGATAAACTGGCTGATAAAACTCTAAGCATTGCAAACTTTACATTTTGGAAAGTGTGTTCAATCCTACTAAAACGTATTATAATGCACATGTCCCATTGGAGTAGGGTGGCATAAATTCACTACTCTGCTGGGTGTGGTGGCTCACATCTGTAATCCCAGAACTTTGGGAGGCCAACACGGGTGGATTATCTGAGGTCAGGAGTTTGAGACCAGTCTGGCCAATGTGGTGAAACCCTGTCTCTACTAAAAATACAAAAATTAACCAGGCGTGGTGGTTGGTGCCTGTAATTCCAGCTATTCGGGAGACTGAGGAGAATCGCTTAAATCCATGAGGCGGAGGTTGCGGTGAGCTGAGATCACACCATCGCACTCCAGCCTGGGCAACAAAAGCAAAACTCCATCTCAAAATGAATAAATAAATAAAAATAAAATAGATTCACCACTCTAGGTAAGCCAATCTTGCTTTTTCATTTCATTCTGTATATTTTCTCTGCATGTTTTCCCATTTAATCATTGTTTACAAATTCCATGCAGGAGAACAGGCTCATTTTATGTTGGCTTTTCTTAGCAATTCTTATGGTAAATATAGTGTACAATGTAACCATCCTGTTCCATTTAGAAATGGGTGGGCTACAAGATACTAAGTTTACTCTTTCCTTCAATGTAATTCAACATATATTTAATAAAAGTAGGATATTCCTGCATAAAAGATGAATAGAAATCCCCAATGTTTTAAGATAATTTTTTCTCTTCTTGAAAATACAAAAGAGTTTTCTCCAATGTACATTTTACTGATTTTGTTACCTTCTGATAAATTGTTCTCATGTCATGCTGAGAAAACTTCACTTGTCATTTGAACAAGAGTATCATAAAGTCATTATAAATGTCTAGCATTGAAACCATCTTTCATTTCCTAATATTAAATTTTAATTTGAGAATATTCCTTTACGTAGCCAATATTTTATGAAGAGAAATAACAAAAAATTACTAAAAAAAAAAAAAAAGGGAATGGACTAAAAAAAAAAAGTGAATGTTCTAAAAAAGACATCTGAATAGTGGGCAGCACTTCTTTCAGGTACATTCCAAAGATACACACTGTATTTAGCAAATACCACAGCAGATTATAGAAAATGTACGCTGAATTGCCATCACAGGATTTCTATCATTAATACTGTCCAGATGTACTCACTAAATTATTTGTTAAGTTCTCCAAATCATTTAAACCATATGAACCAAGTTGACAAAGAGCTTACCATCTAAACCATAAAGCACATCAGAATCTGGATTTGTCAGACTCAGATTAGCGAAAAGAGTGATAAAACACACCCTAAACTCTTATTTTTGAAAGAAGATATAACCTGTTACCATCACAGAATGGATAAGCACTCCCAGGACACTTTCATCATGTACACTGGCCGACTTGTTTGCCTGCACTGTTTCCTACCCGGTGGCCATGGCACATGTCCATGCATCCTGCAACAGAAAACTTAAGAACAGAGATTTGGGGAGGTTGCAAAAGTGAGAGAACAGGTGTGGACATGAGAACACAGGGAATAAATGAGAATGAATATATCCTAAGAGGAGGGCATATTTTGTGTCCAGAGCTAGAAGTCTGAGTGTTTATTCTTTTGGGGATCATTATCAGGCATCATTGAGAATAAGCCTCCTTGGTCACCTGTTCATCCTGTGACTACACATTCCCCACCCACCCCACCGCGTCCCTTTCAAGTCTCCTGGAGAAGGAGCTGCATGCATTGGACAGGGTGGGGCAAGGGAGAGGCTGGGGCTGTCTCAGCTTCCTTTTGCTTAATCAAGCCTCCTTTGACTGCTCTTGCACAGTTGCGTGTGCAGTGGTATTCAGACCTACTCAGCAGGTGGATGAGTCTGATCTAGTCTTCAATCAAAAGCTACATTTTTGTTATTTTCACTCTTCATCACTGCACAGGGGTAAAAAGTGTGGAGCCTAACAGTTCAGCTGTTAGCAACCATTTTAGATGGATCTGTAATAGCCAATTAAGAGACGACAATCTCCCTTTACAGCCTGACAGGTACCAAAAGAAGATCTGAATAATTCAAGGAGAGAAGGTGGACAGCCTTGGGTTAGCTGCTGGTGCACCCTGTTCTGTGCTGTGCTCTTGGCGTCACCTTTCGAGGTGGCATCCGCATTGTTTTTCCAGGGCTACTGGAACAAAGTACTATAAACTGGGTGGTTTAAATGATAGAAACGTATTCTTTTCCATTTCTGGAGGCCAGAAGTATTATTGGCAGGTCCATATCTATTCCAAAGCCTCAAGGGAAGATTCTCCCTTTTCTCTCGCAGCTCCTGGTAGGCCTCAGTGGTACTGGATTGTGGCAGCATTAATTCCAATCTCTAACCCTGTCTTCATATGACCATGTTCTTCTGTGTTTAAGTTTTCTCTCTTCTTACAAAAACACCAGTCATGTTGGATTAAGGGCTCATCCTACTCCAGTACAACTTCATCTTAACTAATTGTATTTGCAATGACCCTGTTTCCAAATAAGGTCACATTCTGAGCCACTGGAGCATTAGAGCTTCAACATATCATTTTGGAGGACACAATTTAACCTATCATAACATCTCAGAGCAGCTCACTCCTTGCCTACCTCAGGTAGCAACAAGCTTAAAATAAAAACAAGAAAACTGTATCTATGGTTCTCTGCAAGTGTGGGGAGTGGAGGGAGACTTTCTCATTATGGAAAATATTGCAAGGTATATAGCATTTCATATTGCATGATGCAGATTGTATGAAATCATTGTGCCCTTAAACAATCCCTGAAGCTCCAACCATACCAGCAACCACTGCCATATAAATAATATTCACAAACACAGGTGAGAGCTATTGCCTTACCAGGGGCTGGACTCTTGGCTGTTAGAATGAGCCGCAGTGAATATTCTATTCACTCACATTGGCTTTGAATAAGAAGCCAACTCTGTTTAAAAATCTCTGAGTGCATAAACACAAACATACGGAAATCTTAAGGGAGGCTAAATTTTGCATAATCTACCCACCTCCTGTTTGAAATAAGAGTGCCATAGTTCTTAATGCAAATTAGATGCAAATAATGCGGATCAATGAGAAGATTTGAGAACCATCAACTTAGTTTGATTAAATGATACAATGTGCTTGAAAGTAATAATTTACAAATACAACCATAAAGCATTTCAATGTTTCTTGCTCTGGAAGGGGATGTTTTTAATTTTGTCAGATTCACACTATGATTTATCCTTCTCTCCACTGTTTGTTCATACCATGGAGCTTTTCTACAGGTTATTTAAGCTTGAGCAGTGCCAGTGATAGAATGGCTCCCCCCTGGTGCACGTTGATTTCTCCTACAGTGTCCCACATAGCATCAGGCATGTTCACTCAGCACATACTTGTCCACTCAACACATACTTGCTCACTGCAAATATTTAGAGAAGTGTATTACTCCACTGCTGTTATCGGAAATTTCTTGTGGCGAAAATTTGAAGAGTGCTAACTACAAAAATCTCAGTTTGAGTATGGTATGTTGACACAATTTGCATATACTAGGCATTAGAATGTGACTTGGGTCACTTCACATGCAAGAAAGTTTGGCTAGTCCCTTCATTCTTCCTAGAGAGAAAGTTCCTCTCTAAGGGGGAACAGATGTGCAAAGGAGCATGGAGTTTGGGCTATGGGAACCACACCTGTGAAATACCTACCAGAGGTTGAGTCTTCATAAAGTAGTTGCTTCGATCAGTCTTTTCAAAAGTCATTTTTTAATTCCTTCATTATCTCCATGGCTATTCTACATATCCTTGTCTGACATCCAACACACATCTTAAATCTCACATTCAAATATTGGGTAAATGAGAGAAATTCCTTAATTTTAATTCTCAGTACTTTCTGAGCATTCAAGCTTGTTAATATCATAACAAATTAATGCCTACATGTGATCTTTATGTACAGGTATTAAGACTAATAATCATGTATTATTCTAGTGTGGGTTAAAGGCAAGCAATGTTTGATAAATATTTGGAAAAAATCAAACAGCAATAAAACAAGCCTTAGATGGTCAGATCTGAGGTTCATCTGTAGGTCACACCCTTCCTAAAATAAAATGTATTTTAAAGGTAGTTATAAGATGAGAGTATTAGGAAATGATGCTCCTTTAAAGCATAAACTTTCCACAATTTCCTAAAGAAAACAACCAATACAACTTAGAAAGTAATAACCACATGAATGTATTATAAGTATCCCTCGAGGTCACAAAGAAGGATAGAACACAAGTTCTTGTAACACTGGAATAGGAATTCCAGGATGGGGAATCCATTATGCATCTAGGATGTGGAAGGAAAAGAAAGCCACCAGGTACAGGACAGTGAAGCCTTAGGGTCTACCCCTAAACACGCACTTCTCCCCTTGGTCCTGCCAAGTTCTGTGAGGTGCTATTGAAGAGATGCTTCCCATAAAGGACCAAAGAGTAGCAGCACAGTGAATATAACCTTAGAAGCAATATCACAACTCAGTGAAATTTCTAAAAGCGTGACACAGTACATTCACAGCAAGCATGGCCAGAGCTGCTCAGGAGGCGACCAAGTCAATTGTTAATCATGAAAAAAAAATGTTAACACATTCAGAAGATATAATAAAGTTTACAATTCAACTCTCAAACAAAGCGCTAAAAAGAGCAATGAGCTGATACACACGTACAGAATTGATTACTGGCACATGTTAGAGATCACTCAAATTTTGCTTCCTTAACATCAGGTGCAATACTACATTTAACGCACACAGCTCCAAAGGCTGGTTCCCTAGTACTGACTCCAGACTGAGACCACAAAGTCTTCTTGGATGAAAGATTTAGAATGCTCTCAAATCTAAAGAGTACAAACTTCAATGTGTACTGCCAAAGAAAGGCAATGATTTCTCAGTCTCTCACACTTCAAAATCACACCCAAAGAATCTGGCACCGTCCCCTTTATCAACCAGGAATCTCCAAACCCAGGTGTGGGTTTGGAGGGCAGTAGTCAACCTCTGGTGCAGGGCAGTAGTCAATCCGTATCTGCTCCACGAACAGGGAATGCATGGATGAGTCCTCATCAAGATTTCAGCATGAAAATACATGTTCCCAGCCCTTTTGGGAGCTTATATTTTGGAGGAGAAAATACAAAGAAAATTATAGAAAGTCACTTTACTAAATTTATATGTTGTTATAGGCATTTTTTTTAAATCAAGGTAATAGAAGATCCAAATTATCATTTTATAAAATTTTAACTTACATTTTTTCTGACTACAAGTATAGGCACAGTGAAAAATCTGAAAATTTAAAACAAATTATAAAGAATATAAATCCCACAGAATTCCATTACCGAAGACGAAAAGCTGAACGCTAGAGCTGACCATTTTTAGCATGTTTGCATGTTTCCTTTTATGCTTCTTGTACATGTGTGTATTTAGATAATTGAGATGTCATTGTTATTTAAGTAGCTTTGAGTTCAGCTTATTTTACTTCATCCTTTTACAAGATTCGTGTCCTCAATGGATATCATTTGAATGTTGCTAAATTATGAGTGGCTGTCATTTGAATGCTTTAATACATCATTTTAATACTGTATAATAATCCATTGAATGGGTATATAATAATTGGATTAGCCTATCTGTCCTTGAGTGTTTCTAATATTTCACCATCGTAATTAAAATAAGAGTCTCCAAATAGATGTTTTTCTATATTTCTAACAATTTCCTTAATATAGTTCCCTAAAGTTTCTGTGGTCAAACTTATACTTCTTTTTTTAAAGAAAGACATCAAACTGATGAATTCATGGAATAGTCAAGGAATGAGTTCTTGGAACAGTCAAGGCATAAATTCTACACTGCAATTGTTGGGTGGTTCAATGCAATGACAATCTGTTTGGGGTCTAAATATAGCAGTGAATTCACACTTATCTACTTCACCTAGAATATTTATGACTATGAGGGGAGATAGAGATAAGAACAATGATCTTTGTTGCTTACTACAGTACAGGCATTTTTCAGATTACTTCATTTTATTTCCCTGACTCTATCTATGAATTGAATGAGAGGTCTGAGTTTCAGCAACATTATATATTTTGAGGATCAAGGTCATACAACCGAGGCTTGCCTGACTCCCAATACCACACTCTTTTCTTCACATCAGACCAGATGGCTTTTATACAGTCAAGATGAAAAATAATCGAACACGAACCTGCACTCAACAGGCTCTCAGAGGCTCTCAAGTCTCTATATGTACACAATGCATCTGACTGCATCATAATCACTTCCAGATCCCTGGTAGCTATGTCTGGGAACGTAGCTTCTAGATTCCCTGAGTCTTCAACCAAGGCAGGTAAACCAGAAAGAAGTGGAAATGCAATACTGGGTCACACAAACCCTGCACTCAGACAGAAGTATTTGCAGAAGAGTGAGAAAACTCTTCCTGGCAGGGCCAAGCTATCTTTTCCCTAGAGGAGGAGACATGGAAGAGCCTCGATCCTGAGCTGACATTTTTGGATGATAGATGAATTTCACCTGGAGGACCGAAGCGAGGAGGATTTTCAACACTGAGAACTGTAGGACCGAAGGCATATGAGTTCAGACTTGGATTCTTTGTGTGTAATTGGGGAGCACTAGGAGGAATTAGGCTAGAAATACAGACAATCTTAGATGGCGGAGGGGTTTAAAACTTAGTTAATCCCAGGATCTTTAATGTATGTTACATATTTCCCAAGGGGACTCTAAAAAAAATTTATCAGGAAGTAAAGGTAGAATTAGATAATTCTTACATGGTTAATTTGAGTGATCAAACAATGTCATTTGATACAAATATACTGTGTTCAGTTAGTGTAATTGACAAAAACATCTGCAAGATAGTTATGAAAATTCTAACTTCAATAAGAAATAATAGCATTGTATTTGAACTTCCTCATCCCTTTCCTCTCTTGGCTGGTTCCAAAAATAATTTGATGTGGTGTAGTATTTTTAACTTGAAAAGAGACTATAATGGGACATTTTAATTTTATTTTTATTTTAATGAAAGTCAAATTTAAAGACAAGAAATTACTGCCTTCAAAGGTCAGGTCTATTTTTACTTTCCTTCTTTTTTTTTCTTAATCAAAAATTTGAGTCTCTTTGGTATCCGGCTTTATTTTTTTCCTACCTGGAGATTGTAACATTTTCCTCCATTTTAGGCTAAAAGGTTTGAGAGTAATTCATAAATCCATTCTTTTAGGAACGCTAAAATTAGTTACAATTGGCTTAAGAAAACAATTTGGAGATTTGTGTGTAGATTCCATAGTTGCCTTCACAAGGAATGTATCTTTGATTTCTTTTTCCTAAATCATGAAACCTTTTAAAAAATCAGAAATACTGAGACCTTGCTATTAGTTTTGTTTTCTCTTCATATACAGAACACAAAGAAAATGGGCATTCAAGCAATTTTATAAAATAATCACTTTCTGTGTACAAAGTCTACCAAATATTTTTTGTGTTTGCAGCTCATTTTTATTTTATTTTTATATTTGGCCCTGGAGTCCTTGCAGGGAGTGGATAGGGTAGGAGGACATTGGCATTCACACTGTGACTGTATGACCTGATCGTTTATTTGCCAAGCCTTATTAAAGCCCCTGAAATCACTCCGTGCCACAGCCCTCAGAGCCCATCGGCCATCAGTTGGGAATGTCAAATCTGATTACAGTGCTCCCCTGCAGCCTCTTCCAAGCCTTCAGCAAGAGAGAAGCTGACTTTATGCCTGTGCCTACAGAAGTGGACCCCGCAGAGGTTCCAACTCAGGGCAGCTCGTTTTGCTTCGGAACCGCCGACAGAGTTCCTCAATCGAGATGATATTTACAATTTTACATTTTAATTCATTAGAGAGATTTTGTTTACTTCCTCTTCCTTGCTACTATGTCTCACCAAAAGATAAATTCAAATTCCCATCATATATTTAGTTCACAAAAATATGCTAAAAGAATGTTTAAATGGCAAGCAATTGCACAAGAAAACTTCTCTGATTTTCAACCATAGTGGGTGTCAGAGGAAAGGGATTCTTCACAATCATGCCAACTTCCCAGGAAATACTAACCTTGGGAATTAGCTAAATTCAGTTAGATTGGATTTAGGGCTCATTAATATCCACTGTAATGGGAACAGTTTCCCAAAACAAGGAGGCTGTTGGTTTGTCGTGGAAGTTTCAGCTGAGTAATGGGGGGTGAGCAGGTGAAGAATATTCTGGGTGGGAGCAGCTCACAGTCCACCCACGGACAGTGTTCCCAAGCTGGGTGCCCACCAGGAACAGAACACTTCACTTGAAGTGGATGTGACCCCTGGTCTGTGAGGAAAATACCAGAGAATGCAGGCCCTTAAAATACTGCTACCACTACTACTAGTGTTATTACCCCTACTACTACCACTACACCATCTCCACTACTACCACGTCACCACCACTACCACTACTATCACTACTACTAGTACTGTTACTACTACCACTATTACCCCTCTGACTGTCACTATACCCCTACTATTACCACTAGCACTACTATTACTACAACCATGACTACCCCTGCTACTACCACACCACCTCTACTACTATCACCTCACCACCACTACTACTACTGCCACTACTAGTAGTACCATTACTACCAGTATTACTCTATGCCTGCCACTATTACCACGACTACTACTAACACTACCATTACTACTACCATGATTACCCCTACTACTACCACTACTACTTTACTGCTACCACTACTACTACCACTATTGCTATTATTACCACTGCTACTATTATTGCTACACTACTATTACCATTATTACCCTTACTACTACACCACTACAGCACCCCTACTACTACCACCACACCACCACTACTGCCACTACTACTAATACCATTACTACTACCACTGTTACCCATATGACTGACAGTATTACCACTACTACCACTACTACTACTATCACTACTATTACTACTACCATGATTTTTTTTACTACTACCACTGCTACCACTACTACTACCACTATTGCTAATATTACTAGTACTACTTTTATCACTTCCACTACTACTGCCACTATTGTCACTACTACCACTATTACTACTACTACCACTATTGCCACTACCATTACTACTAGCATGATTACTCTGCCACTGCTACCACTACTACTGCCATTATTGCTGATATTACCACTACGACTATTTAGCACTGTCACTGCTACTACCACTGTTGTCACTACTACTACCACTATTGCTAATATTACCACTACTACTATTTATCACGATCACTACTACCACTGTTGTCACTACTACCACTATCACCACTATTGCTAGTATTACCACTACTATCACTACCACTACTATTACCACTATTGTCATGACTACTATCACTACCACTATTACCACTACTACTACTCCTGGGACTATGATCACTACTACCACTATTGTCACTACTACCACTATTACCAGTACTACTACTCCTACCACTATGATCACTACTACCACTACTACCACTATTACCACTACTAATATCACTGCTACTAGTATTATTACATCTACTACTGCCACTGCTACCAACACTACCACTAGCACTACTAACACTACATCTACTACCACTACCAGCATCTACCACAACTACTACAACTGAAGCTGATCCAACAGTCCTATAGAATTAATGTTTATAGTTTCTTTTGAATAAACAGAAATTGACCCTCCCAGTCTTAAAACTTGACAGTTACATTTGTTTTATCTGAGTTCCTTTCTTAGGACACGAACCATGAGGCCTCCCAGATAGCATCAAAGAACTGAAACTTTCCAGATCACCACATCTGAACGATGAGGTTGTGATGCTCTCCCATCATGACTGCCTAATTGACCACCTGCTTTCTATTGACAAACTCCTTTACCTTACCCCTCCCTAATTCCAGTTTTCCCACACATGGTTACATTGGTTCCATTCTATAAAAAGCACCAAGTTTAATCAGGCTGAGATGGATTTGAGACTGATCTAACTCCTTGGCTGCAGCACCAGAATAGTCTTCCTCACTGGCAGTAATCATTGTCTCAGTGATACGGTTGGGATCTGCGTCCCTGCCAAATCTCATATTGAGATGTGGTCCCCAGTGTTGGAGGCGAGGCCTGGTGGGAGGTGATTGGATCATGAGGGCAGCTCCCCCATGAGTGGCTTGGGTCATCTCCTTGATGATGCGTGAGATCTTGCTCTGAGTTCACACAGATCTGGTCAATTAAAAGTTTGTGACACCTCCCTCCTCACTCCTCCCTCTTTCCCTCACTCCTGCTTTCACCATGTGACATGCCTGTTCCCCCTTAACCTTCCACCATGATTAGAAGCTTTCTGAGGTCTCCCCGAAGCTGAGCAGATGCCCAAGGCCATGCTACCTGTACAGCCTGCAGACCTGTGAGGCAATCAAACCTCTTTTCTTTATAAATTAACCAGTCTCAGGTATTTCTTTATAGCAATGCAAGAGTAGCCTAAAATACTCAGTGAATGGCATTCACGTGGTGAGGAGCAGGACCTAGACTGAACTCCTAGTGTTTTTGCAACACTACCAATACTAATATTACCACTACTACCACCACTTTAACCATTACTACTACACCACCACTATTACCACTACTACTATTACTACCACCACCACTACAACATTACTACTATTACCACTACTGCTACCACCACTACTACTGCAACTATTACCATCACCACCATTACTGCCAGTAGTTCTACCACTACTCTAAGAGTGCTGGAGCACGACTACTTGTCAACTTATAATTTTGAGAGTTAAGTTGTAGTTTATGAGACTGTGTTGCACATAATGCCTCACTGAGGATGTTTGGATTCTGCTGGCTATTGCTGAAAAAACTTACCTAAATTTCCCTGTCCTGGGACTATCTGCAAACTACAGAATCTTCATGCTCTGGGCATTTATACACTCTTAGGGGACATGTCACTTTGATTCAAACATTTTAAGAAGTGACCCAGTGTTAATGGTTCCTCAGTGATTCTGAGTGTCCTGAAGTTTAAGGTCTCCTTAAACATGACCTTGTCCCACACCTGAGTCTGCAGCCCAGATCTATTTTGCAGTTGACTCCAAATGGTTCCCAGCACAACTTACACATTTCTCCCCTGTGCTCACTCACACCATTCATTTCCTCTTCCTAAAATGTCAAAATACCCCCCATTTCTTATCCCATGTTTAAAATAATAAATAACTTGCTTACTGTCACACACTACAAAATGATTGGAGCTGGACTTAAAATTAGCCTCTAGTGCTCTTGAGTCCCATCATCCTTGTACTGTCTTCTATGCTGACTTTGGAATTATGCATACACACTGAAATCACCACTGTGAGATTAGAAGTATTTTTTTCTCTTTTTTTTGAGACAGAGTCTTGCTCTGTCACCAGGTTTCAGTGCAGTGGCATGATCTCAGCTCATTACAACTTCTGCCTCCATGGTTCAAGTGATTCTCCTGCCTTAGCCTCCCAAGTAGCTGGGAGCTAATTTTTGAAATTTTACCACATCCAGCTAATTTTTGAAATTTTAGTAGAGATGGGGTTTCACCATGTGGACCAGGATGCTCTCAATCTCTTGACCTCATGATCTGCCCACCGCAGCCTCCCAAAGTGTTGGGATTACAGGCATGAGCCACTGTGCCTGGCCTAGGAGTTTCTTTCTAAGAGGCAATGTTGTTTCCTTTGTATCTCTCATGTAAGTACTTGTTGCTTGAGAAATGAATGATTCAGCCAAATAGGGGTCTAGGTCAGGTGCAGTTACTTACACCTGTAAACCCAGCATTTTAGGAGGCTAAGGTAGGCAGGTAGCTTGATCCCAGGAGTTCAAGACCAGCCTGAGCAACATATGCAGACCTTGTTTCTACAAAAATAGAAAATTTACCTGGGTGTGATGGCACCTGCCTGTGGTCTCAGCTACTTGGGAAGCTGAGGCAGAAAGACTGCTTGAACCTGGGAGGTTAAGGCTGCAGTGAGTTATGACCGTGCTACTGCACTTCAGCCTGGGTGACAGAGGAAGACACTGTCTCATAAAACAAAAACCAGATAGGGATCCAAAGAGTTAATCTACAAATAGCTATTTCACATTGATTTTGGGAGTATGGGTGCCAAGGGGTTTCTATATTGGAGCTGAGTCACTTCTAGTTTCTAAATAGCTTTAGAGTTCTTTAGGAAATTCACCTACTTAAACTGGAGAGTCAGGATTGTCAATTCCTGTGTGCATGCTGTCTGATTTTATAAAAGTCTTTATATTTCACTGTGTCTCAGAAAGATATTTAGAGATAATATCCATTGAAACTGAGAAATCTAAAGGTATCTTATCTGCATGTGCTTAGATTGGCTCAACTTCCTAAATTTCTGAGGCCAAGAGTCATAGTAATTTAGTTACTGCCTAGCAACGTGCTCCACAAAAATGCTGCCACTGTTCCTGTTAGAAGCTGCTGTTCATTCATTCATTCATTCATTCAATTTAATAAACATTTATATAAACTTAGTAGTAACAAATATGCTCTAAGTGCATTATAAACTGTGACTCGCATAAATCTCATACTGCCCTTAAGAGGTACATAAAATAATTATACCCATTCTTTTTGGTTGTTTTTGTCTGACGTGGCAAGTGAAACAAAGTAACAAAGCAGTCTTGCTGCTTTTTTCTCCTGTCTCTGGATTTCCCAGTTCCAGGGAACTTATTTCTTAATTTTATCCATATGTGGAAAGGATTCTTCAATGGGATTTTTAACAGAATCCTAAAGGGAAAACAGCCACAGGGAATCTGTGCCTGAAGCAGGTGTAGTGGCTAGCATTTCCCCAGATTCACCCCTTATCCCTGTTCCAGGAGGACCTTCTTCCCATGCAGCAGGTCTCGGGATCCCTCTACACTTTTCCAAATTATTGGAGATCATAAAGAGATTTCATTTTGTAATTTGTAGCTATTTATATTTAGTGTGGTAGAAACCTTAAAAGATTTTAAAATACGTACTTATTTTAAAAATGAAATAGCAGCCCCATTACATTTTATTAAAAATATTTAGTGGGAGTGTAAATTAGTTCAACCATTGTGGAAGACACTGTAATGATTCCTCAAGGATCTAGAAATAGAAATACCATTTGATCCAGCAATCCCAAAGGATTATAAATCTGGTATATACCCAAAGGATTATAAATCTGGTATATACCCAAAGGATTATAAATCATCCTATTATAAAGACACATGCACATGTATGTTCCTTGTGGCACTGTTTACAATAGCAAACACTTGGAACCAATCCAAATGCCCATCAATGATAGACTGGACAAGGAAATGTGGCACATATATTTCATGGAATGCTATGCAGCCATAAGAAAGGATGAGTTCATTTCCTTTGTAGGGACATGGATGAAGCTGGAAGTCACCATTCTCAGCAAACTAACACAAGAACAGAAAACCAAACACAGCATGTTCTCACTCATAAGTGAGTGTTGAACAGTGAGAACACATGAACACAGGGAGGGGAGCATCACACACCAGGGCCTGTTGATTGTTTATACTTTCATGAATCTTTTTAATGACTACTCTAATAGAATGCTCAATTCTCATATCTGCATCTCCATTTAGGCTTTACACAGATAGGTAGTTAAAAAATAAAGAACCAACCCAAATGCCCATCAATGATAGACTGGACAAAGAAAATGTGCTACATATACACCATGGAATACTACGCAGCCACAAAAAATGATGAGTTCGTGTCCTTTGTAGGGACTTGGATGAATCTGGAAGTTATCATTCTCAGCAAATTGACACAAGAACAGAAAACCAAACACCGCATGTTCTCACTCATAGGTGGGTATTGAACAATTAGAACACGTGGACTCAGGGAGAAGAGAATCACACACTGGGGGCTGTTGGGGTGGTAGGGGAGGGACAGCAGGGGCTGGAGAGGGTGGGGAAGGTGGGGAAGGATAACATGAGGAGAAATGCTGGATATAGTATACACCTAAAGTAAAATTTAAAAAATAAATAAATAGAAATAAAGAAGTGTTTTGCTAGTCTTTGTAAGCAATTGTGGATATTCTACTGAGGTAAGTATTTTTTTTCTTTTTAGACAGGGTCTGGGTCTGTTGTCTAGGCTGGAAGGCAATGGTATGAGCACCTAGCTAATTAATTTTTT